>OZ014534.1:70123284-70401637 GCA_963966105.1 Volucella zonaria | reverse complement strand
TGTGAGCATTGTGCTAAATGTACGAGTATATGTATTTCTTGCAACATTTAAGGCAACCTAGACATTTCACAGCATTTTGGGTGACATCAAGTGTATGGTGGTTCCAAGGAATACGAAATCACATTGGCACATAGACTGATACTCAGAATGGAACTTTTTCTGGTTTTGGCGATGCAGGTGCCATTCATAAAAAAAAAGGTTGGGGCTCTGCATAATAAATGTTTCGAACAGCGGTGTCTAATTCATTGAAGATGAGATTCGTCGATTCCAAATGCCCGCAATTTTCACAAACATTCCTGGTCCCAAACTCTGTCAAATGCCTTCGAAATAGTGGTGGAGACTTTGCTTCCACCTTTGGGTAAGACGATCACTGGTGGTCCTGTTGCTAAGAAAGTCACAATGCCGGTCATTAAGTAATGCTCATGCCTCAGAAGATTTTATGAGCTGACTATTTGTCACCGCTTCCATGAGTTTGGAAGAGGAGAGAGAAATAGATTCACCCTTTCTAATGACGAGCCTTAAAAAGAGCGTGTTCAACATTAATTGCTCTGTTTACTATATGAGGATCGATTTTATTTGAGCATAGAGTAGAGGCATGGCACCATCTAGAAGCGTTGACCTTACTGTGAAATGCGCAGCAAACATACTGACCTTGTACAATAAGCTGACAGCTGGTATGTTATGTCAATGGGAGCTAAAATTGAGGACGACAGACGGCAAAATATTTCTATACCTTTGCGACCTTGTAGTATGTATCTTTTACATCAATTTCTGTACGTAGACGAACTTAACATATTTGAGATGGAAGCTACAGTCATTCTTGGTTCGTTAGAAGTTTTTGTCTGTTTTTCTTTGTTGGGTTAGGCTTGTATGACTGAAAATTACCTTCTCCAACTCTGATAGTTTAAATCGTACCACATGGTTACCTTTGCTTTGATCTTCTACCATCGGTGAGCTATGAGGGATTTTATATCCCAGAGGATAGTATTTGTTACTACATCCATGTGGTTAACGACCAATTAAAGTTCTTTAGGAAGGAGGTAAGTTCCATTAAAAGTCTTCCTCGCATTGTCATACGCTTATTTTATAAATTTTTGAAAGATAAGCAGATAAGATCCTTTGTAAGGAGCCATTGCATTAAACTTTTATAAAACCGAATTGCTGTACAGATTGTGGCTTCTGTAAATGAAGCAGGAATCGATAATTGGCTTATGATGACATTCCAACCACAAAATGTTGAAATCACTACGCATCTAACTGTGCTAAGAATGGAACACTGACACTAAGTATAGTGATAGTCTTGGTGAAAATTTGACATCCGGAAATTTAAGCTTTCTCCCATTAAACTAGTCTAGTCATAAATGTTGCAACAAGAAAAAATTCAAGTTAAATGTGAACGAGGTAATATTTTTATTTTATTGCCTGGGTAACTCAATAAGAATTCAAAATCTTCAAATTGTCGCCATTTGTCTTTCAGCTTAGGAAAACCTGAAATGCTCTGGTCATACATCGATGGCAGTCCGCACCACATGCATTGGAAAATTGTTCACCCCTCCGGCAAAGGGCCGCTTGTAATCCAAAGGGTTAAGGCCAAAACTGCCAGGTGGTAATCTTTGGGAGATTTGAAGTCCGGAACGTTGTTATTGAGCCACTGTTCCTGTTTTTTTTCTGGTTGGTAAGCAATGTTGTCAGTTGTTGATTCCTTTCCGGTATGCCGTCATATGTGTAATTCATTCACCACCAAGTCATCCATGCAGGGTAGTGGCCACCAATGATCGTCTTGTACACAATCGATCGTTCTGTTTACTGAAAGAATCTTCAGGGGTGAAGATTTAATTATATCAGTGATAAGAGTTCTACGTTGAGTAGGTGCCAAATCTTCACGAGAAGATTTTCTGTTCTCGCAGCGGTTTTCGTCTGATTCGAGGTTGGATGGCTTTGATGACAGTCATAGTCGTTATAGTGCATGGACGACCGAATCTTAGGTGGTTTCGAAATACTCGTGCATCCTGGAACAAGTTCACAGTGCGATACACAAAATTAGGAGTGATTCCAAGTGGTCCAAGGATCTCAAAGATCTCGCTGTTTTCATGTTTCATTTGTGAAGGTCTGTTAGTAAGCTACACTACACGATTTTTCATGTCGCCCTCACCCAGTCGTGTACCAGTGCTCACGACCAGACTAGGTTTAAACTATTTCTATATCTCTAGCCAAATTGCTGTCGCTATGATGCATCTTCGGTGCACAACTGATTGATCTGATTCTCTTCTAAATTCAAGTAGACAGAATGTTTTGCAGAAAAAAACTGAACTAAACCCCCAACTGTCTTGTTTTTCTGAAAGAATATTGTCATTTCCAACTGAAATTTACTAACATTCATCCTTTCCTCTTGTTATTTCAGACTTGATTTACTTGATGCCAAACAGGATAACGGCAGCATCATGAGCTTCGAAGATTACGATTCAGTACCGCACTGTACCTCGTTAGTAAGGAACCAATTGGATATTTCTTCGTTGCGAGGAAAAAAGCTATTCTCCAAAGCAGATGACATCGAATCTGACTGAGCGCAACTGCACAATTTAACAAATATCAGCAAGAAAGGGAAACAGATTTTGAAAACTTAAAACAATATATATATTATTTGTATGTCAATTTCCAAATAGTACATATGTATGTCACGGAATTTATCATATTTTAATTGTATATAATAAGTGAGACCACATTCTATACTCCGAATTTAATATACACGTAGTCTATAACCTATATCTGTATTACAAATACACATCCATACTAAACAACGATCGTATATTAACGAACTTTTTTTTTTTTTATTATTTGCAATTTTCTATAATGTTCCCCATTATGTTTTTGTCTATGTTAATTGTGTAAATTTAAGAAAATCAGCTGTTAAAAGTCCAGTTTATAAAAAAGAGAACAAAAAACAAAAAAAAAAAAAAAAAAGCAAAAAGAACCAGATTTAAGTGTTGCACTGTTGTGATATGTATGAAATAAAAATTGAATAAAACCCCTGAGAAAACAAAACAAAACTTAAGCCAGTGCTTGGTTTCAGAATACACATCTTTGACTTGGTCTTCTCCTCACCTTGGTTTCGTTGTTTCACTTTCGTTTTCAAACGATTTGGGCTCTTAGATGTTGAATGGGAATCGAAAGAATTAGGCAAATTAGGCGAGTCATGCGTGGAATGAAAACGATGTTAAATGTCGAAAAAAAGAACACAACAACAACAAAAGGAGTGTGCGTATGAGCGGTATGATTTAGGTCTGAGTTGGTTAGAGTCCCTATAGATTCGGGCTGAAAATAAAGAAAGTATTTCACATGAGATCATCAGATAGGTGTGGTGTAGAATATCGTTGGCTAGGCAAAATGATTTCACAAATCATTGCGAAAATCATTTAGCCATGGTGGAGTGATGAAAGAATGCGATTTGATGTTATTTGAATTTTCTAAGTACACAGCGAGAAGTTGTTTACTCTCATTGACCTAGACGGCAAGACGGAATTGGGTGACAGGCAACAAAGTAAAACACCCATGGTGGAATATTGTAATCAGTTGCTGAGTTGAATTTAAAAGTAAACTAGTGAGTATTGTTCTTCAAATGCGAATTGCTTAGGAGAATATACATTTTTACATTTTATGTAGAACATTCCTGTATGAGTTCTTACTTACTTTGAGGCACTACATTTTACCAAGCGGACTTAGGCTTCAACTAATAATCATCGTCAATTGTGCTGAATAAGTTTTGTAAAGGGCCTTTCAACCAGAGCGCGCCACATATAGATTTGCTGATCACCCTCATTGCGGTGTTAATTCGCTCAATATGTCGAAGCCGCTCCATTTAACCCCTTCTGACATGGTCCCTACATAGCCACGGGACAACAAACCACTTGAACAACTCTTTACACGAAGCAACCGAGGGCATTTTTGTAGTGTTTAGATAAAGTATGCCTTCAGACACCATGCAGTAGGACTGGGACGATAAGGGTCTTATATAGTGATCTTTTCGTTGTTCCTGACAGAAATTTATTTTACAGTTGCCTTCTTAGTACAAAGCAACGGCGATTGACGAGAGTGATTCCTCGCTTAATTTTTACGGTGGTGTTGTTGATTGAATTTAAAGCAGAGCCGAGGTAGACATTTTCTTTTATCAAATGCAAGTTGAGCTTGCTGTTGTGGGGTTCTGTCGGAGCCGTTGCTATTGGGTGTTCTTTCATTCGACGGGCTATGTTTTTAGTTCGTGCACGTCTGACTTTTTGCACTCACTTTAATATATGATCATTCAGCGATGGGCCAAGAACGCATTTGATCGGGTCGTGAATGGAGACATTCAGATAAGAAAGGACAATTTTCAACAGAACTTCGGGATTATCAACATCAACAGTAAACACCAGAACATGTGGCTTTAGTTTGATATGATATTACCCGGAATCAGGGTGAACTGATGAGGAAGATCGCGGCCTCTATCAAAAATTAACAGTGACCGTAATTTTGAAAAATCTTCAATCGATTGAAGATGCAAATTGCGTGGGGTATTAAAGAGAGTGACTATCTTTTCCAAGGAAAAAGCTGTTTCCCAGGAACAACAACAGAACCTTATTTCAGAAAGATGGTGAAAGATGCGGAGTGCATATCAATAAAGTTTCGATAGAGAAGTTGAGCGCGATTTTTGCTAGTAAATTAATTAGCAAGTATGGAGACAACAGCTTACAATAATGATCCTCAAACTGTTATGTTTGACTTCCGATAACGATTGAGCGATGCCCGGAACCAAATATAACTTCTGGGATCTAACTGCCCTAGACGCCTATATGGACGCCTATCATTGCCGTTTGCCTCCAATCTAAACCGTAAATGTACTCGTACTACGGATTTCCCCGACTGGTTTCCATCAGGGAACCTATGCTCTACTTGCGCCGAGGCTCCCGTTCTGCTGGCCCGGACGTCCATTGCACGTCGTGTCACTCCACACCCCTAGTGGGGTCTCGCCATTACAATTAAAGCACCGGATGGGTGCACGTGGTTGGTTGTCCTCTCTGACATCCGGGTTTCTCCCAGTTTACGAAGGCTAAATCTGGCTCTATTAGACGATGCGACCTCGGATTTAGTGGCGGAGTAAATGTATCCACGTTGACCCAGGGATTCTCTTAAACTAGAAGAGTCCTCTACTCGGAACTGTGAAGGGTGTGAATGGACGCGATTTCTCCTTCATGGGAATCTGCCAGCAGTCCGACCTAATGACGATAAATATTTGGCGTGCCTAAGCTTGTCCAATGTCGTCGACATAAACGGCAGTGGATAAGCATCCCTATCTGTAACCTTATTAACCTTCCTATAGTCGACGCAGATGAACATGGAGACGTCCTCGAACTGTTCGATTTCTCGATAACTCCCGCATCAGGCATCTCCTTTAGTTCCTTGTCAATGTGTTCTTGCATCGCAGGCGACACTGGGTAATGGCGTTGTTTAATAGGTTCTGCCGACGTCCTAGTCTTATGTTCTACCAAATGAGTATACCCCAATCCCACGGGCATGGACTTAAATATACCGTCGACCAAAGCTTTCAACTGCCCTGATTCGGTGACGTCCAGATCGGAGATCTCGCAAATTGCTGTCATCGAGGCAACCGACTGTTGGCTCCAAAAGTTCCACACTCGTGATTTTAAGCCCGATAGTGCCCAAAAATCAGCACCAAGGATCACGGTGTGTGGTATTCCTTGAATGACGAGATATTTAATATACATGGACCGACTTTGTACTTTAGTTGGTAAACACAAAACTCGCACGATACTTATAAGTATACTCTTTTAGGAAATTAGTTTCGACGATTTATTTATTTTTTTTTGAATTTGGAGCAAACGGCAATGATAGGCGTCCATATATAGGAGTTAGCAAATACGCTGGAGAGATAGTTAGATCCCAGAAGTTATATTTGGTTCGGGGCATCGATCAATCGGTGCCGAGAGTTAAACTTTTTGCGGGAAAATTTACCGCAAGAAAATGATTCAGACTACAGGAAAATATCAAGGGCTCGACAGCAAAAGCTCAGTGCAGCTAAACTAACAAAGAATTTAGCTTCAAAGAATGAGGACGAACTTGGGTTTGAATCTGAAAAATAGAAATTAAAACCCCGGATAATCTGTCCCTGCTTCGCCTTAATTTTGTACGAGTCATAAGGTAGAGGAAACTGTTCAAAACATGAACGGTGCCCTTATCAAATGTTGGCGTGTCCATCATACCGGCAGATTTATGCCGACTATATAAAGAAACTATATGAACAGGTCACCGAATCCTATGTTGAAGGCAGATTGCAATCATTAGAATATAAGAAGCTGATTCGGTTTTCGAAAGATCGAAGCATTCGTTGAAACCATTAGGCTAGTGAAATTTCTCAAAAGAGCCTACCCACCAGACTAGAACCACTCAGAACATCTGATGGCGCATTACACTGAACCGAAAGCAGAGACACTCTGTCTCATCAGACATATCCCACTACTAACTCCTATCGCCGAAGCTGCAAGGCGACGTGCTATCTCCGCTGCTATGGTGCGTGCTTATCGACTCTTTACTTAACGCTGAAAATAGTTATAATGTCTACGCTCAGGCATATGCAGATGACGTAGCTGTATTTTCTGTTGAATCATAACTAGAGACCGTCTGAGATCAGCTAAAGCCCTGAGAAAACACTGAGGTTGTTCTCTTTACGAAACCGAGGAGTAGGACTGGTCTGACTTATTTTGTTTTTTCAACCAAAACATTTTTGACATCAAAAACCTCCAGCGCACTTTTGACTTCGTGGCAGTGCAAAAGAGCTAACAGCAAGACATTTGACTTGTCACTGAGGAGCATCCTTTGGATCTACACGGCCATGAAAAGATCAATTTTATCATATGCATTGGTTTTTCGGTGGTACATGCCATTATGAAAATAAATCACTGAAGTTTTACCAACTCTAAAGTACGATCTGGTTCAGCTGCATGGGGCATGAAATTCTAAGCGCCCTGATGAATCTCCCTCCTCTTTACGTTCATATCATGAACCGCACTCTCAAAACCAACTTCAGTTTAAAAACAAATGCTCTTTAGTACAAAACGTACCGATGTTTTAATAACCTTGCGCACTAAATGTCAATAACACCAGAACGCGTGTTACGTTATAACGCATAAAGTCGACTTTCCAAGCTTATTTGGGCAGTCGGAAAACTGAATTCACTGATTCTTGCGGGTCCCAGGTCACAGTTGAGGTTCGGGAAATGATATCGCCGACGAAATTGCTAGGCAAAGCTCTGAAATGCATTGGGACAGCCTGCGTTAGAGTTTTCATTGACAGCTGAGTTTTATCGGCACAATTGCAGATGCCATGGCTGTGCAGAATGCTATCAGAAATAAATGCTCCTCGACGTCTATAAGAGGTCAGCGGCTTTCCTGTTACAACTCGCGAGGGGTACTATACTTTAGCAAAATACCTAATTGTGCTAGGCAGACATAAGTGGCATAACGTCAACAAGAGGAACGTACGATTCTAACTAATTCTTTGTTTGAGTGCTCCAAATAAAAAAGGAAGATATCAGATATGCAACTAAGTTCTCAATAGATGGCTTCAGCAGTAAATGCTGGTCGATTTTGACATATCCAAGCTTAGACATATGGTAAACAAACCGTTTTGACACATTTGTGATTTTGTTTTGGCGTCATATACTTTTGGCTGTGTGAAAATGTCTGATTTTGTGCAAAATAATCGTGATTTGCGGGAATTGTTGACTTTCTTCTTTCATTCGAAGAAAACGGCAGCAGAAGCGCGTCGAGAGTTTCTAAGTTTCGTCGTTTTAAAGACGGTGATTTCGATGTTAACGACCGTCCGCGTGAAAGAAGACCAAAATCCTTCGAAGACGTTGAATTGGAGGCATTACTCAATGAGTATGCATGCTAAACGTAAGAAGAGCTTGCTTCAAAATTAGGAGTTATCTGTCAAGCCATTTCTAAGCGATTGCATGCGTTGGGAATGATTCAAACACAAGGAACTTGGGTTCCTTATGATTTGAAGCTAAGAGACATTGAGTGTCGTTTTTTGTGAACAACTGCTCCAGCGGCAAAAATTCTTTGTTCTTCATCGCATCGCGACGAGTGACGAGAAGGGTATCAACTTCAATTGATGCGATTAAGGTGAGCACTGCACGAAAACCGGCCACAATACGAGCTGAGGCAGGAAAAAGTGGTTCTACAGCATGACAACGCTCGGCCTCCCGTTGACAAACCCATTAAAACCTACCTGGAAACGCTCAAATGGGAAGTCCTACCCCATCCGCCATATTCCCCAGATATTGCGCTGTTCGATTATTACTTGTTCCGTTCGATGGCACATGGTCTGGCTGATCAGCAGTTCCGCTCATATGAAGACATAAAAGAATGGCTTGATTCGTAGATAGTCTCACAAGATGAACACTTTTACCGTAAAGTGTAAAAAAATTATTTTATTCATCAAAATTTATTTCATCGCCTTTAAAGTAGGCACCATTGCTTGCAATACAACTAGGCCAGCCCTTCACCCAGGTCTCCATAGATTTTTCGTAGCCTGATTAAAATATGGCCTTTAGCCCCTTTAGTGATTTTTTTTTTATGGCTTCAATCGACTCAAAACACCTTTCTCGAAGTGGTAATTTTAGCTTCGGAAACAGGAAAAAGTCAGGCGGTACCACATCAGATGAGTATGGTGCTTGATCGATGACATTTGCCGAGTGTTTCGCTAAAAAAACTCTTGCACAATAATGGCTTTGGGAGAAGGTGCATTATCATGGTGCAAAATTCATGTATTGCCATCACATAAATCTGAACATTTCCGGCGAATGTTCTCACGCAAACGCTTCGTGATGCCTAAATAATATTTCTTATTCACCGTTTGTGAAGGAAGGAATTCGGAATGAACTACGAGTACATCGAGGTAATCGAAGAAAACAGTCAGCATAATCTTAATTTTTGAGCGATTTTGTCACGGTTTCTTGGGTTTCGGCTCATTTTCGAAACGCTATTCCGAAGACTGTTGGCTAGTATGCATGTCATACTCGTAATGCAATATTTCGTCGCCGGTTATTATGCGTTTCATGAACGTAGAGTCCGTGGAGGCTCAGGAAATCATGCCTTCAAGGACCTGTTTCTATGCTCTTTTTGAACGAAATTAAGATGGCGCTACAGTCGGGGTTGAACCTGGGCTTCAATCAACGAGCACTTCCAGCCATCTTTAGCCAGCTGCCTCCAGTTTCACATGCTGAGTTGGTTGAGGTCCCCTTCCACTTGCCTGTGTCACCTGAGACGCGATTTTCTTCTACTGCATGTTCCTCGGGGGTAAATGCAAAGACTTTTCGGACCGGAACATTGACGTTCATCCGCTCTATATGACCCAGCCATCTCAGTCGTCGGATCTACCCTCTTCAGGCTAAGCCGATGTCGTTGTACAGTCCGTATAGTTCGTTGTTATATCTCCTCCTCTACTCACCGTCTCTGCAGACGGGACTGAAAACCGAAGAATTTTCCATTCAAAGCAGCCAAGAGTACCCCCATACATATTTGATAAAGTCCAGGCCTCTGCGCCATAGAGCAGGTCTGGGATTATTAGGGTCTTATATAGGGTCACTTTTGCTATTCGAGAGAGGGCTTTGCTAGTCAATTGCCTTCTTAGGACAAAGAAGCAGCGATTGACAAGAGTTATTCTTCGCTTGATCTCAGCCCTGGCGTCGTTGTCTGAACCTAGGTAGACAAAGTCCTAGCTACCTCTAAGTTATATCTGTCAAGGGTGACGTTCTGTCCGAGACATCGGTGTTGGGTGTCTTTTCTTGTTGACAGCTTATACTTAGTCTTGCCCTCGTTGACCGTTTAACCCGTCGCTCCGCCTCAATACTCGCGAAAGGGCCACTGACATCACTATGCTTTCTTCCGATTATGTCAACATCATCGGCGTATGCGAGTAATTGGGCAGACTTTTGAAACATTGTCCCTCAAGTGTTGGCGAGTGAGTTTTGCATTGTTCTTTCAAGAACGACGTTAAAGAAATCGCATGACAGCGCATCGCTTTGTCTATAGTAAATCCTTTTTTGAGTTCTTTACCGACCTTTATGGAGCAGCGTGCATTCTCGGTCTCATCCTGCATAAGTGAAGGAGTTTGGCAGGGATACCAAAACTAGACGTTGTTCTATATAGCTCGTCTCTATAGATGCTGTCATACGTGGCCTTAAAATCGATGAATAGGTGGTGTGTATCGATTTGGAGCCCATGGGTTTTTTTTTCCAAAATCTGCCGTAGTGTGAATATTTGGTCAATGGTGGACTTTCCTATGATGTAGGTTTTCTCCAAAATTCTACATACGAGAGTTGTCTGAAAAGTCTCCGTAAAGATAGCGGCACTCGTCAATAAAAGATAGTGAATGCTAGTTGTGCATCTTTTGACAGTTACTTACCGAAGTTTCAGTCATTTTGGGTGCGCAGTTTTTAGTTGACAGTCGTTTGAGTGAGTCGATGTGAGTGTTTTTTGTGAAAATGGAAAAAATTGAGTATCGAGGTGTTATTAAATTCTTCTTTTTGAAAGGCAATACGACTCTGTGTATGGGGACTCTGCACCATCATTTACCACAGTGAAATTTTGGGCAGCTGAATTTAAACGTGGCTGTAAGAGCTTGGAAGATGATGAACGTTCGGGACGTCCAAAAACTGCAACCACTGACAATAACATTGTTAAAGTTCACCAAATGGTGTTAGACGACCGCCGAATTAAAGTGAGAGAGATAGTAAGGGTTATGAAAATGTCTAAAGAACGTGCTTGTTACGTATTAAATCAAGATTTAGGCATGAGAAAGCTGTCCAGGCGTTGGGTGCCGCGTTTGCTTACGTTAGACCAAAAACGTGTTCGAATGAACATTTCCATAAATCCAATAAATCCGAGTTGGATACAACATTATACGCCCGAAACAAAAATTCAGTCAAAACAGTGGACTGCAAAGGGCGAGCCGGCTCCAAAAAAAAGCAAACACTGTTTTTTCGGCTGGGAAAGTGATGGCGACTGTTTTTTTGGGATAGTAAAGGAGTTATCTTAATCGATTATCTTCGAAAAGGAAAAAGCATTACAGGAGCATACTACGCATCATTACTTGCCAAGCTGAAGGCAGAAATTGCGGAAAAACGGTCACATTTGCAGAAAAAGAAAATCCTGTTTCTCCAAGACAGCGCGCCATCTCACACCTCAGCAGTTGGAACTACTTGACCATCCGCCTTATTCACCAGATCTAGCCCCAAGTGATTTCTTTTTGTTCCCTCATCTGAAAACTGGGCTCGTAGGACAGAGATTTTCGTCAAATGAGGAGGCAATCACCTTCGCGAACAATTATTTTGCAGATAAAAACGCCAAGTATTATTTGGACGGGTTAGAGAGATGGGAGCATCGCTGGGAGAAGTGTGTAGAGTTACAAGGAGAATATGTAGAAAAATAAAAAAAAAATTTGAGAAAAAATGTCTTGTATCATTGCTCGGTCGGAAACTTTTCAGTCAACCTTCGTAAGCCTTATTTCGGTTTTAAAAATTTCTCCAAAACATTAGCGATCATTTTGAAGGGAATCGTTACTTTCTAAACAAACTCACTGGCAGGTGCAATTTCTAAGACTCTTCAAATGCCTTGAAGGGTTTCTGAATTTTCTCCCTCTTGCATCACTGCAGAGAAATCAAATTAGCAACATTTGCCCACGTAATTGAAGCCTCTAAATTTGAAATTTCCCATAAGCACTCGAAATGCATTATTCGGTACACTTCACCGCAACATAAAACAATAATTCCTCCTCCCATAAAGTTTTATTTCTCCAGTGTCCAACATGGCACTCATGAATAATTGCACTCCGAGAAATTGAATCCAAAAATAAACGGAACTATAAAAACACGAATCCCCAAGAAGAAAAAGTCTAACAAAAAATTAAAAATAAAAAAAAAAAACTTTAATTAGCCATTTCTGAGTTGGAACTGGTCGAAAAGAAAACTTTTTATTCTCGCTCAGTTCCGGATGCCTTATTTGAGGCAACACATATTCAAACATACTCGTTTATGGTCATTATCTGAGTGCTGGGCCATACCGAGCTAAGCAATGTGGTCATTACCAAAATAGCAACCTTTCCATTGGGCCCACCTAAAGCCTCAGCTACAATGTTCAATTCCTGGTATCCACACCAAACGACTCAAGCCATCGTACGTTTACGAGTACTGTTCCGAACCGAAACTCATTTACTGAGTCATTCACCGTCGCCATTAATTTCACTTTCACTAATGTAATCCGTTTCTTCGAGACTTTGGGATACGAGTACCACATAGCACCTCGCATATGGCATGTCAAGATCCATATTCCCACTCACGGCACACAATACGGTTTAAAGACGTCCAAAGGGCGATGGAGGTGCTTCAGAAAAAAAAAAAAAAAAAAGAAGAACTAATGACGTGCTCATGGAGCAGACAGACAAGTCACTCCGATCCAATCCAATCCAATACAACCTAAGCGCGCCTCCCTGCCAGCAAAGAACAATAAACGTAACATAACCAAAGTGGGCTCTCCGTACGTGTTGGCCTAGGTAAGGAAAGCGCCTTTTGGCTTGGTGGCATGATATATAGTTTTGGTTTCCATTTCGTTGGAGCTTGGAGCACGACGAATGTGTCACCCTTGGCTAACGAAACACGGATGTTGCTGGCAATTTGCCACAACGTTTTGGAACTCTTTCACTGCGTGACAATCACTGGTTAGAGCTGAGGCAATTGGGTTTTCTGTTTCGTTGTGCAACTTGGTCGTAGTCATCAAATTGTTGTAGTGCAACGACCGGATGATCTCTAGCTTTTGGTGTGGGTTTTTAACAAAATGTCAAACGTGGATTACCATTCAATGCACTTACGGATATTACGAGTACTACGGCGCGCGCGATAATTATGCAGCGTGTGACATTGAAATTGTTTATCGTTGGTCAATGGGTTAGTTAACAGATCGCCTGTGGAGGAAAGTCAATTGATTGTTGTCAATGGGCACGTGGGCAATTATTGGCACACAATCACTTGGACTGAGTCAGCTTTTTGTTTTTTGTAATGAAGTATTAAAGGCGGTGCTATGCATGTTAACATATATGAGAATCTAATTAGAGCTATTGCCACAATATACTATATGTACGTACGTTTACACATATAGAAAACCTATCTCGAATAGATAGAATGACCAAGCACGTAACATTTGGTAGCTAGAGGCTGTGTGGAAATATGCAATATATTGTTGCATAGAGGGTCAGAGCATTTCACATATTTAACGGACTCCCAACCCGTGAAAAAGGTAATACGGCAGCATGCCACTTTCTTCGGTTCTGGACAAACTGTTTCCAGATCTCCACACCAAGCGCTCTGACATCTGTGATAGCTGGATTCTTAAACGGAGGTGTTCGAAGATGCTTCGCACTGTCGCAGTTGAGCTACTTGTCCGCAGCCCTTTACTATAGAAATAGAGGAACGCCTTTGGGAACGAAGCCGTTCAAGCGCACACTCTCGTGACACATATAAGTATAGTGAGGGTAGTAAGCACTGTAGATCAGGTTGTTTGTCGAGGTTATTGTGCCGGCATTGTGTCTTTGAATCAGCTTAATGACGAAATTTCCCAGTGTTATTAGTTTCGCCCCGTTGTTTAAAGCCTTATTATGATGTAACATCATGTACTCTGACTCTGTTGTGCTACACAAGTGAAGGCAGGCCTTATGCACTGAATTTTTCGTAATAACATTGCTCTTACATTGAACCACACGAGACAACCAAATACAAGAATAGACCGGATTATGGCCATATTGCAGATTATCTTCACCTCACAAAGTAAAGGGTGACGGTGTGAGATATAAAATTGATTCTGGTTTTATTTTAAAGCTACGTTCATGCCATTGTGGAATAACGCATCATTCAAATGGCCGCCTCGGCTTCGTTGACAGTTCTTCAAGCGGTCAGCCCAATTTTTGATGACACGATCCAATATGTGCGACGTTATTCCGGCAATTGCGTGTCGAATGTTGGCCTCGAGCTCGTCCAAAATGATTGACTTGTTAGCGTAGACTAAGGATTAAACGTAGCTTGTTGACATAGCCGCAGAGCCAAAAATGGGACTCGTCCGAGACGATGATTTTTTGGCCAAAATCTGGATCTCCGACCAACATTTACAGCCTTAGCGAACTCACGGTGTTTTCTATGGCCGCCCGCCTTCAATTCTTGTGTCAGCACAACTTTATATGGATGAAGGCCCAAATCCAACCGCAAAATAAGCAGGGTTGACTCTCTGGACATGTCCAATTTAGCAGATCGGCGCCGAATCGACATCTCTGTCTGGTTGCTGGCTTAAGATCCAAAAGAGTGTACTTTCGATTAAACTTTTCCACGGCGCAAAGAATTGCCTGCACACTGAAGCTATGATGCCAACTGAACTCACGACGAAGTTCACGTTACGTATTTACAACTAAGCCGGAATTTCGATAAAATTTTTTAATAATTTCTGCACGTTCGGCAAGCGTAAAACGATGCATGATGAAATCGCAAACCTTACTGAATATTTTGACAGCTGGATGTCATTGGTAACTTTGACAGCTGGTGAGACATAACAAATGGAAAAACTGTCATTGCTATGTGGTCACCCGACTTCGTAGTACATATTACGTTCTTCACTACGAATACCAATCGTAAGTCCGAAGCTCAAAGTTGAACTTGAAACGTCAAAGCGAAGCGAAGCCGAAGCCGAAGACCTGTTGTGTTTTAGCCATTATGATTTCATCGATTTGTTCGAAGTACCTATCGTTCCGAATTCTGGGCACTGAAAATTCAGTCAAACTTAAGGTATAAAACCGTAAATTTGCTTAAAACTTGTTGATGAATTCCTAATAACCAATTCAAATTAATAAAAAAGGCAAAATAGGATAAAATGAGTGACTAAGTTGATGAAATATTAGCCGTGTTTTTTCGGCATCGGTATCAACGCTTATTTCCAATCTACACGTAAATTACACTAACAACTTAACCTATACGTGCTATGCAGATAGCAACAATGCTTTCAGATGTATTCTTCCGTGATAGCGATAATTTGTATGGGAACGCCAAAACATTTATCACTTTTTGAACAAATACAATGACAGTGCTGTTAAATTATCACACTGTTAATATTTAACGCTGATAGCCGTTTTTTTGGGATCTGAAAAATACCGATGCCAGTTAATTTTATGTGTTACGAAAGTGAAACTATTTAAATTAAATATCAAGTTATGCTTTTTGTTGTAAACGATTCTTCAATCTTGCAAAATTCTCGTTGCTGAAAAAGATATTTCGTCGCCTTTAATATTATATATTGTCGCAGCCAACCCTAATATGGTAAAAAAAATTGTAGTGGCGTGCTGTATCAGAAAACGAAACGCTTTACTCGGCTTATTTTACTTTGAGAAGAAATGTCATTATTTTTTATGTATTTGTCAAGAAATTTATTTAACTTAACTAATTTACAAAAACAAAAACAAAAATAAATAAACAGAAACAGTCGTTGCATGATTTTCACTCTCTCAAAATTTACGTTAAACAACTTTTTTATTTTCATAAAAGAAAACCATTTACCAAACAAATAAATGATGAAGCACAACTTTCACTTATACCGAAGCACCTGATTTTTGACGTTTCTTCATCTGGCTGAAATTCCAGAGAGATATTTTCTGCTTTAAAAATTAGCTCCCTACTTCTCGAAATGCCACCTTGTCTTGCAGGCAATTTTCGGGCTCTCAATCAATCGGAATCGTTTGACTAACTCTTGTCTAGATTTCGGAACGCGGTCAGTATCCCTCTGTTTTTGAATTGCGTGCCTCGGTTTTTGTTCCTGGAAGCCGTTTTATCATTTTATGAAAACATATTCACACTTTATCGTGTCCCATAAAGAAACCTAAACATTGCCCACCCGATTCTATGTACAATACTTCTGGTGACATTTTCCTATCCTGCTTGATAAGCTCTTGCTCGGAATTTATATTTTTCTTTACATGTGGAGTTCCACGCACCATCTAACCACATTTTCTATCTAGTACTATGTACCCTCCTCCTATGTACACCACTTTTAGATATTCCTGTATCCATATAACAAATTTTTATATAAGGCTTACTAATATTACCGATAGCGGGGTAGGTGGCGGTGTTTTCTCAGATAAGCTAAATCTAAGCCTCTCCTTCCGTCTTCCAAATCAGTGTAGCGTGCTCCAGGTGGAGATTTTGGCGATTAAAGAAACTCCGTCCCGGCTGAAGAAAATCGTGATATCTGCAAAGTTTATCCGTATCAGGTTGCTATCAAGTCCCGGAGCTCAGTCTCATTAAACTCTAAAACCGGCCTTGAATGCCGATCATCTTAGCAGTTAAACCTTTACCTTTGTTGGGTGGCGGGCCACATTGGAACGCCAAAATTGGAACCACTCTATTTATTCTACCGGAAAAGGGTAGTATAGCATCCCAACGCTCATTTACAATGACATTCCAGCTGTCAGCTCTTTGGACAAGGCCAATCTGCTTGCTGCACATTTTGCGGCTAGCTCAACACTCCCAGACTGTGCTTTGTCCCCGCCTACACTCGAGTGCGTCGAATCTACAATGGGACGAATCTACTTTCGCACTCGTGTAGTAGCAAGAGTACTCAAAGATCTCAACATGCATAAATCCGCTGGTCCAGATGGTATATCTCCCCTTCTTCTGAAGAGGTGTTCTTCTACGCTGGCAAAACCACTGCGTAAGCTTTTTCATCAGTCCTACTCTTTAGGACTCTTTCCGAGCAGATGGAAAACAGCATTTTTCCAGCCAGTCCCTAAAAAAGGCGAATCTTCTTCTCTATCCTCCTACAGACCCATTGCACTTACGTCCCTTCTTTCCAAGGTCATGGAAACGCTGATAAATCGTCAGCTCATGAAATATCTCGAAACACGAAAACTTCTCAATGACCGGCAATATGGTTTTCGTAGCAACAGGTCCACTGGTGATTTGATGGCATGTCTCACCGAAAAGTGGAACCAAAGCGTACATCAATCTGGCGAAAGCAAGTTAGTTGCACTTGATATTTCTAAGGCATTTGACAGAGTTTGGCATCAGGCTCTTTTGTCGAAAATGCGTGCTCTTGGGATCGATGACTCTCTTCTTCAATGGATTAGAAATTACCTTTTGGAACGTTCAATTCAAGTTGTCTTGGACGGTTTCAAGTCTGATATTCACAAAATAAATGCTGGTGTGCCCCAGGGCTCCGTTCTGTCTCCGACACTCTTTTTAATCTTCATTAACGATCTCTTGTCTGCTACTTCTAATCCAATTTATTCCTTTGCTGATGACAGCACTCTCTGCTTCTCATATTTGTTCCCGGACTCACGCCCCTGCTCTTCGGCTGTAGAACGGGAACGGCAGCGTATGCTAAACTCATTAAATTCCGATATTAACAGCATAACCAACTGGGGAACTATCAACCGAGTAGAATTTAATGCTTCCAAAACTCAATGCTGTCTGCTGTCTTTAAAGCGAAATTCAAATACCCAGCCATTATCCATGAATGGCACTTGCATCGTCGAAACCGATAAACTTTCCATTCTCGGTATGTGTATCAGTAACAACTTACGTTGGAATGACCACATATACGATGTCGCCAAAAATGCTGCGAAATGTCTAGGTTTTCTCAAGCGATGTAAGAAATATTTTACCCCCTCTGATCTGGCCACAATATATAAGGCATTTATCCGCCCAAAACTGGAGTACAATGCCCACATCTGGTCAGGTGCTCCTAAAACATCTCTGCACCTGCTAGATAGGATTCAAAACCGTGCGATAAAA
Organism: Volucella zonaria; assembly: GCA_963966105.1. Taxonomy (NCBI): domain Eukaryota; kingdom Metazoa; phylum Arthropoda; class Insecta; order Diptera; family Syrphidae; genus Volucella; species Volucella zonaria. The sequence continues at coordinate 70,383,762 of OZ014534.1, read as the reverse complement.
CTAATTGGTGATACTAATATCAGTCAATCAATTGACACCCTCGAACACCGACGTAAAGTCTCCTGTCTCACTTTGTTTTATCGCTATTTCCACCACCAGTGCTCCATTGAAATTGCCAGTAGCATTCCGCCCATTCAAACTTTCAACCGTAACACCCGTCTCGCTATGAATGCTCATCAGTATACCCTCAAGCCTATTTTCGGACGTACTCTTAAATATCGTGATTCTTTCCTAAGCCGTACAACTCGCTTATGGAATGCCCTGCCGACCTCTGTGTTTCCTGGTCGTTATAACTTGCAAACATTTAAAAACAATGTACATCGGTACCTGTCTTTTCTTCCTCCCTAAATTTCCTTCGCCCGCGCTGTGTACGAACATTTTAAGGGTACAAAACCCCTTGAGCGCGCGCCGATTATAAAAAAAAAAAAAAAAAAAAAAAAGCATACTTAACATACCTATCGCTACGTGCAAATTAATATTAAAGCTGGATGCTAACAGACCTTAGATGGACTGTTAGACCAACATGACATGTCTACCGACCAAACATATCTGGCCAAAGCTGGATCTGAATCGCTCTGATTCTAGCGATCTGAATCGCTATAATAGGATCACAGATGCACGTGGCGTCACAACGGGCCAATAGGCCTAAGTGGGTTGGTCTTTCCAAACAGCCACTTTTACCTACCTACCTGTTAATATCCTTGTCTTAACTCGACTTGACGAAATGTGTAAGCCAAAATTGTATGTGTTAGACCAAAGTTGAACACGAGACCTACAACTATAGACCAACAGCATTGCACCACTAATAACTTTGACTTTTGTCTTCATTAAATGCAAAATGCGACCTTTTTAGGCCGACAAATCAATTTCAAACACCTCTGACAAGAAAACCTGTAGACAAATTACTTTCTAGTGAAATACTACACTTTTAAGACGCCTGGTCTACGATCGTGAGCCATGAGCCCACTGAAATATTGTGAATGAAAACGGCATTGGTGTACCTGTTTATCAAGGTAACATCCAATGATTTAGTATTCTTTGATGGCTTTCCAATCTCATGGTTGCTGACATTGGAGGCAGGGTTGCAATGGTTTCAAGGTTCAGCTATGATTTGCTGACTGAAGGTGAAAGCTTCGTCATTCGAATGAGGTGCTAAAGCTTTTCATGCGTTTGTTTTTCATTTTTTCAGTTTATGTTTATATGTACACATATTTATATTTATATATTGCGATAAATGCCTTATAAAGAGTGCCCTGTTTTTAGAGCTTAAGGTTTTTTTTTTTAAACAGTAACAACGAATTAAGTTTGAATCAAAGATTCATTACGCAGAACGGCTCCTTAGATTTTGTTTTCGGGCATATGGCTTAATCTATTGGTCCAATTTTATGCCATTCCTTCGAGGATTAGGAGCTACATACAGTGAGCGACAAAAGTCTACGTACGACCCACCATTCTTGTATTTAACGAGTTCAAAAGCATTATGAAAAAATCTAATGATGCAATTTTTTTTCAAATCCCTTTTTATAAATAATACACTATAACAAAAACTTAACAAGTGATTCACAAAAAACGAAAAATGGATAATGACAAAAGTCTACATACGGCATATTAACTAACGTAAACATCTTTAATCCATTAGGTAAAACTATTGTAAATGATAAATTTAATATTTTATAGGTCCACCATGTGCATCTAGAACTGCCTGCAAGCGTCTGGGCATTGAAGCAACTAAATCATTTAATTCATTAGCTGTTATAACTTGCCACTCTTCTTGGAGCTTCTGTTTTAGCATTGGGGCACTACTTATGGTATATCTTCTTATCTTGCGTTCCAGAATCTCCCATACATGTTCTATGACGTTCAAGTTCGGGCCTTGGGGTGGTGTGTGTAGTTGTCTTGGGTCGTAGTAAATTAGCCAATCTTTGACAATTTGAGCGGAGTGCTTGGGGTCATTGTCCTGTTGGAAGATCCAACTCGGCAAAATTTAACTTGTCAACGGATGCTTTTAGGTTTAGTTCTAAAATAGACTTGTATTGATAGCGATCGATATTACCTTCAATAAAGGCTAGATTTCCTACGCCAGAAGCAGCTACAGCACCCCAAATCATCACGCTGCCACCACCATGCTTTACCGTAGAAACCAAATTTTCTGAATTCATTGCTGTGTTATTTTTCCTCCAAGCTCTAGCACTCCCGTCACTTCCGAATATATTATATTTTGATTCGTCAGTAAATAAAACTCGTTTCCAGAAATCCATTCCTTTTTCAACGTGTTTTTGGGCAAATTCTAAGCGCAGTTTTCTGTTTTCTTTCGCTTATTAGGGGTTTCCTGCGTGGAGTTATGCTGTGTAAACCGTTATTATTGAGATCCCTTTGAACTGTGCGTGGATGCACAATCGTATTTGATCCTTCTGTCAACCCTTTAGACAGCATTGTGGCATTCACTCTTGGATTATTGCCTACTTCTCTCATGATAAAGCTGACATTTCGGCGATTCAGCTTCCTTAGGCGGCCACAACGCGGTTTGTTTTCGACGGTACAGGTGTTTTCGAAGTTATTGTATTGGGTCTACAAGTAAGTTTCCAGCGTTTGGTAGAGATGGCGCCACCAGTGGATCCCGGGCAGAAATGTCAGACCCCATGTGTTTTATTTGTAGGTTTTGTATCTGTCAACAACTTTGCAGCGTTATATTTGAACCGTTCTATCGGTGTCATACATTTTATCGAGCAAAATCATGGCAAGTTTACAGCCAAATAAACGTCATTTGCGGGAAGCGCTGCTTTTATCCTTTAATATGAAGAAAAGTGCGGCTGAGGCCTATCGTTTGCTTTCGGAAACTTATGGAGCGGAATGTATTGGTGAATCGACATGAAGCGAGTGGTTCAAACGGTTCAAAAATGCTGATTTTGGAGTTGAAGACAAAGATCGCCCCGGAAAGCCGAAAAGTTTTGAAGACGAGGAATTAGACGCTTTACTGGATGAGGATCCGTGTCAGATTCAAGAAGAACTTGCTGCATCATTGGGCGTCACGCAACAAGACGTTTCCCTGCGCCTAAAACACTGGGATTCATTCAAAATGTTGGAAACTGGGTGCCGTATGAATTGAAGCCAAGAGACGTCGAATGGCAATTTTGCATGTCCGAAATGTTACTGCAGCGGTATAAAAATAAATCATTTTTGCATCGTATTGTCACTGGTGATGAGAAATGGATTTATTATGATAATCCTAAATGCAGAAAATCGTATATAAAGCCAGGCGAGACCGCCCAATCGACGCCGAAACGAAATATTCACGTGAATAAGGTCATGCTCTGCATATGGTGGGATTAAAAGGGTGTCGTATACTACGAACTGCTTCCGAGTGGTGAAACCATCAAAGGACCATTATATCGAACAAAACTAATTCGTTTGAAGCGGACATTAAAAGAAAAACGGCCAGAATATGAGACCAGGCATGAGTCCGTCATTTTTCATCACGACAACGCTCAGCCACATGTTGCGGTTTCGGTGAAAAACTATTTGGAAAATAGTGGATGGGAAATTCTGTCTCACCCGCCTTACAGTCCAGACTTGGCACCATCAGACTACCACTTGTTTCGTTCGATGCAGAACGCTCTTACGGGAATACGCTTCAGCTCAGTAGAGGAAATCAAAAATTGGGCTCGATACGTTCTTTGGCTCGAAAGACGAGAAATTTTTTTGGTCCGGAGTTAATAAATTGCCAGAAAGATGGGGAAAAGTTGTAGCTTCCTATGGACGATACTTTGAATAAAGCATTGCAACTATGTTTTCATAATAAAACTTCAAATTTTGGAAAAAAAACGCTGGAAACTTACTTGTAGACCCAATATATTGTTTGCTTAAATTCAGTAAATTAGCAATTTCACCAAACGATTTCTTTTCTTTTTTATATTTTAATACTAAATTTCGCACTTCAACCGCAATTTCTCTTCAAGGGGCCATTGTCACATGTAAACCTTATTGAAGCTGAACAAACTACAACTGAGAGGTACAAATCTGATTTTCACAAATGGAAAAATTGTAATACGGTACTTTTCCGTTATCCTCCATCAGCGTATAACAAAAAAAAAAAAAAAAACATGGAATGCCGGCCATATGTAGACTTTTGTCATTATTTACTCGTATTTTTCGTTTTTTTGTGAATCACTTGTTAAGTTTTTGTTAAATTCATTTATTTTATAGTGGATTATTAATAAAAAGAGATTTGAAACAAAGCTGCATCATTAGATTTTTTCATAATGCTTTTGAACTCGTTAGGTTACAAGAATGGTGGTCGTACGTAGACTTTTGTCGCTCACTGTATATCTCATCACTAATGGGCTGAATATTGCCTTCGAAACTCTAAATAGTTTGCAATTTATTAGCATACACGAAAGACTTTACCTAGCCGCACAAGAAATAATTGAATGGCGTGGTCCATTTTGTGATATAATGTTGTCGTTGAATGTAGTCCTCAGTAAGTAAATGGTTGAATCGAAAGTATATCACATAATGTCGTCCATATTTCGAAGAAATAACCGCTGATCATTGTTCGGTAAAGTTGGCCACTAACTGTAACGCGTGGTCCAACTTAATTTTTTGAAGGTATAAGGACGGATTATGCCACCAGCATGATTTTTTTTGATGTTATTTAATCGCATGAACCTCTTCTGGATTATCCTTCTTCCAGAAACGGCAAATAAGTTTGTTCACAAATCCTTTGGGCCAGCCCAGAAACTGCCGTCGAAAGACAAAGTCCCGTGGATTTAGTTTCCGCATCATGTGGATCTTATACGGGAATAGGCTGAGATCTTAACCTTAAATTTTCTACAAAGTAAACGAACAAAGGCCAAGCTACTGCGATCGATGCCAAATTGATTACTCGGGATCCTTCCCAACACTTACACTCACAGAAGCTACACTTTCTTGAGTACGCATATTACGTTGACGCAACAAAAATGAGATATGTCTTATGCTCGTACGTTTGGCGAATTGAAATGTTTGAATGATACGACTGCGTTGTACTGAACCTAAATGTCAAAGAACTGTCAAAAATGGTTTGAAAGTTAGTACTAGCTTTATTCCATGAGGTTGTTTCAAGTAGTTCAGAACAGAAAAGTCCAAGGTTTTGCGTTCAATAAGGAAAATTTCTGTCCGAAACTGATCCATTTTGATTTTGAACGGCTAGAACTGAAAAGTATAAAATGTTCCAATTTTTGACAGCTAACATATGGTTGTGCATTTCTGTTCTTGATTTGAGATATTTCACAAATTTGTGCTGTTCTGTTCTGTTTTTTTCTCACTGAACTATTGGAAGATCTAACAGCAAAACAAAATACCTTTTACAACCGACCTAATTCAGATACCGAAAGGCCAACATTTTAACGATAGCAGCTTGATAGTAGGTGTTTTTCCTTTGTCTATGGGTGGTTCGTTTTGTGTTGAAAAAAAAAACGAACCGCTCCAAAAAGCGATTGGCGCTTCCAAATTTGGTATTGAAGACCACTCTTGACTTCAGTTTGAAACAGGTATTTGTTTCGCTAAAGTGTGGTACCAAAGGATTTTATCTTTTTGAAGAAACTTGATAAGCTTTTGAAATATTTCGCTTAAACCAAAAATTAAAGCGCACGTAAACTACGCTCAAGCCATCCTGAATCTCGACCACGAGGAAAACAACTTTTCATCGAATACCATTATGAGCGACAAGGTCTATTTCTATCTCTGTGGATATATGAATAAACAAAATTATCGCTTATGGGGCACCGAAAATCCACGTATAAACCACAAAGAGCCATTACACCCGGCCAAAACCACTGCATGGTGTGCTGTTTGCGCTGGAGGCGGCATGGGGCCTTATTTTTCGAAAACGCTGTGGGCCAAACGAGTATGGTGTACGGCGAGCGCTAGAGAGCCATACTCAACGACTTTCTCCTTCCTTAATTGGATGAATTGGGACTGGAGAACATGTGGTTCCAATAAGATGGAGCAACTCTCTCGTTTTGGCGATTTGCACTGGCCGGCAAGATCGCCTGATTCAACCGTTCCAGACTTCTGTTTGTGGGGTTTTTTGAAGTCACGAGTCTATGTCAACAAGCCTCAGACTCTTGAAGCCCTCAACGAGAATATCCGTCAAGAATGCGAGGACCTATCACCGGAAATGCCAAAAATCGGGCCCGAATTGTCATCAATTCTGGCGGCCGCCACTTAGCCGATATCATTTTCTCGACTTAATAAAACAATGTAATAAATCAGATAAACATCATCCAAAAGCAGAACTAAAGTTTTTCATTCCTAAAAAAAATTACACCCAAAGAACATCGGGTGACGGCTTTTGCGCCACCTTGTATAATTCTTTTTCTATTAATTTTTTTTTTTTGTCACTACGGCTCAAATATTTTTTTCTTTACCGAAAGAAAAAGAAAAAAGAAAGCGTTGTGGTCAACCAAGAAGTGGCCACCCACACATACATTCATTCCTTCAATTCAATCGGTTCTAATGGGCCCAATGTCTGGGATATGTGTATAAGACTTCTCTACTTAGCTGGAGCGTATTACCATGTCTTGGAGCTCCACGAGACCACTCTTTTATTCTCCCAAGTGTGCTACTTTCACTACCCAAATCTTCGGGGAAATTTCCGAGGTCTGCAAATTTCCTTTGGCCTGAGCGAACATTTCCTCTGAATTGTGATTCAAACAAGTCCTTTCTTGATCCCTGAAATAAATCAAAGTGACAAGGAATGACAAGGAATTTGGACTAAGAAAGGGGAACCATATCAGGCCCAAGGTGTCTAAAGTTACAATTTTTGAACAATTTTTTGGCCGGAAATTATAAGAATCCGGTGAAGTGGTTAGAAGCTGGCGGAATGGAGCGGAATGCCTTGGTTCTACTCAATGCTTAAGACAACCCATCAGGGGAGGCAGAACAACACACGGTTCAAGGGTCAAAGTCCTGTATAGCGTTTTTCTCGCGTTTTTCCGGCCGCGTGCTCTGTCGGTTCTACCGGTTTATATTGCCTTTCCAAGATACTGAGAGAGTGCACCGACGGCTGATGTGTCCATGGCTGCCCATAACTCTCTCAGGACTTTGGAGGAACAACTATTTTGAGGAAACCTGTCGAAGGAATAAAGGCGAGAGTTTTCAGGGAAAGAATTTAACTTGTTGTAGTAGATGTTGCCCCAACAGGTTTTCTTCTCCATCTTTGCAGATTTCAGGTCGCGCTTTAGAGCTTTAGAGCTTTGGAATTACTTTTGGGAAAACTTCCAAATTTCATTCCTCTAGTAGCACCTTTCAAAGGTCTCGATCGAGCGCTTCTTTTTTCTATGTTCTTGCCTTCTTTTCTGCTCGTAGAGCTCGACAGCTCCCCCGTTCTATAGATTCGCTTTGTACATGCATTGTTTTCTCGTTTTTTTTTCTAATTTGCTTGTCTGTATTCGTCATCAAACCAAAAATTTCTTTGGGACGGGTTGAAGTCCAGTACATCAGAGGCGGCCACTCGGATTGCTCTTTGGCACTGATTTTTCTGGTTTTGTACATTCGATGCTAGCGGCATCGGACTCCTCGAGTGGTTGAGGGAAACTCGGTCGGAAAAGGCCCGGGTGGTCTCCTGCAATTGTAGTCCTTCGACGTTGAATTTCCTCACAATGGATCGCTGGCTTTGACCTGTTATGGATATCCGCATCTTGGCTACAACAAGTGGCCTCAAACAATGCTAGGTGTTGGGAAAATTCGGACATCCAAAACACTGACGGGGTTCTTTGCGTCGATCGCAATATGATCAATTTGGTTGACGGTATGTTTATCGGGACGCAGCCAGCTCCCTTTATGGATATCAAAGTGTGGAAACCGTGTCCTGTTATAATTGCATTACGTCCCACCGGAAAATCAATATGCGTTTGTCCGCTGCCGCATATGATGGCGTGGATGCCGTAATGTCCCACTGTACATATTACCAAAGAGGCCCTTTTTACATAGATTGCCATTTAAATCGCCAAGGTCGATTTTCACGTCATATTTAGGCCATTGCTCGTTGGTATTGTCTAGGATCTCGTGGAAGCAGTCTTCCTTCGAATCGTCGGCAGGCGTTCATTTCCATGCCCTAAGCTCAAGACTTGTTGCCTGAGTCTTCTTTGAAGGCAATTCCGCCTCCGAATAAACTCGTGACTGCTGCCTTGTCGCGCCGGTTGTCTCTAACAGTCTCCATAGCAGATACATATCACAGGTTTTCGTCCTCTTTTTGTCCGGTCCATCTATCGCACTTCTTGAGTGGCGATTGTATCTGCTTGGTAGTCGAGGATCTCCCCTAGTGGTTTGGCTACACGCGGTCTGTTAAGGGTTCGAACATTCCAAAGATTGTTTTCCTTTAATCGTTTGCTAGGTCGTCGATAGTTATTATCCGATGCTATTAGTTCGCTGGTCACTTTTTTTATCTTTTCCGTATAAGGTTGTGAGGTCTATGATGGCGGAGGCCTATATTATGCTACTGGCCGATCACTCGCTTACCATTTTAGCAAGGATTCTCTCGTGCTGTTATCGGACTTGATTGTTGGACTGCTGGCCCAGTTTCAGTAATAGGACAGTTAGCAGTTTCTCGGTCAATTATTGTGCATCCTTTTATAAGTGCAATCTACTTGTATAAAAAAAAAAACTTTTTTCCTACAAATAGGAGTTTTAAATTGACTTTTCTATGACTCAAATTCAAAATTAAAGTATAAACACATCCATTTTGCAGAATACTAATGAGCACTGCTATTATTTTGCTCACGCCAAAAACTACCAAAAGATTGACCAAAGGTTAAAATTTACCATTACAGTATGACATCACACGAACGTCTTGTTGTTAACAACGTACAGCAAAATGTCGGATGAGTGTATCCAGTTCGTAATAACAAAAAAGTCAATAATCAAACGCCAACAGCATGGTGTCATAATTGATTACACCAAAGGTGATCTCATTTCCAGGAAATGATTTTACCTTGACCCATCCTAGGGTCTAAATTCCTCAAGTGAAAGTAGATTTTGGTCGTTTCGTTTTTTTTTGTTTTTTTTAATCCGCTCTCTCAGGTAGGCACAGCTTAAAAGGGTTTACTTTTGTAATATTTGTGTGCTTTTTTCAATTCCAATGAATCATTTCCGTTGCGGATTTCCTCCAACTTCCCTCGTGATTTGACTACAAATTCAAATGCATCGCTTCCAGTGTTTAAGGAACCTTTTCGATGAAAAGCTCGATACAATCTTACGCTAACTATTGTACATGAGTTAGGCAAGAGACACAGCTTACATACGACAATGTTGCAATGAATCCAATTATGTGCCCCAGCTGACTCACAATGTGCTCTATCGAATACAAAGTGACGGATCATAGATCATATTGTCACATAAGCGTCTTATTCGTACCTCGCGCGATCAGGCGGGTACTACCGGTATATGTAGCTTACGTCGAATACCTTCCACCTAGTAATCATAATTGACGTGCGCTAAAAAATGTCACATTACGAGCGTTATTGTCATTGTTATTATTTTTAATTTTTTTTTTTATTAATTTGTTTTGGTGAATTTCTTTGAAAGTGAAATTTGTTCACGGCAGTGGCATAATGCGTTTCAACTTAATTATAGGACACAAGTCACATACTCGATCGGTGTACTGTATACAGTGGTAACGATCGGCATAGATACGTGTGAAAATATACCGTCACGTCAGTGCAATCAGTGGAACTTGACTTAGAGGGGCAGAGGTTTTTCAGTATCTACTAGTACCATACACTGAAACGTACTGTTGGAGCATTTTTTTGGAGACATTTTGGATATCTTCTTGTAGCTTTTTCTTTGAGATGTTTTTTACTGTGATTTTCTTTTGTTACTCTGGGATTAATAAGCTTTTTTTTATTCTTCTATGAACGATGTAACAATATATATAATCGAGTTTTTTTTTTGTTTGGTTTGGTGGTTGTAGTTGTTGTTGTTGCGCGCATAATCAAGACACTATTTCCCAGTTGGTATAGAGAGTTTTGGTTGCGTAATTTTGACCACAAGTCGTCTAGTCGGCTTGATTTTAATTAGACAATTCGAATTGTAAATATCTGAGTAACGGGAATTGAATTAAATTTTCAGAAATTTATTATTTCAAGCATAATGTACGGCTAATTAAGCTAGGTCGGCGTTGAAAAGTGTAAAATGGCCTTAACTCGTTAATTTTGATTTCTATCGTCCGGAGAGAGAGATGTTGAATTTGTAAATTTTATACAAATTGCCGATGTGGAACTTCAAAATGATTGAAATTATTAATGCTTACGCAACGTTCTTTGGATTGCTAACTGCAGTTTTGCATAAGAAAAGTTGTTTTAACGAACTGTACGATGAAAGGCAACTTTCAAGTAGCTTGAACATACCGCTGTAGGCGAATAATTTTAATAGAGCTAATACACCAACAGTAAAAGACTGCTATTATTAGTCGGATTCGCAACTTAACAATATTACGCCTTTTCAAAATTAAGGCCATTTTAATCATATTGTATTTTTACTTAGCCTGTGGCGGAGCTCAACCAATAACCCTCTCCATATGTTTCTGTATATGTACATGCCATCTTAGTGTTTTGTCCTTTTAGACAGGAATCGAAGGTTGTTGGGGCCGAAGTATTAATATTCATTCGCACTACATGTCCTAGCCATCTAAGATGGCGGATGTGCCGTTTCAGTCACATAACAGAGTATTACTTTTTTTTTGACATCAAATGTCTCGGTAAGATTGTTTCTGGCCCTTAAGGACTGAAACGAATAAAATCTGTAAATTTTAATACGGGCTATACTTCCAATGCGTAAAAATTGCAATCCCGTTTTGTACCCAAATTAGCCTGTATATTCTCTAGTTTCAGTTTATTATTGATTTTAGCTCGGTGCGGTTTAAAATATTTATAAAATAAGTGTCAAGAGGAACGCCGTAAAAAGATCATCGACAAATGGCTCGAAAATACTTCGCGTCCAAACCATTTCATCGCAAAAAATTTAAACATAGCACGCAGTACAGTGGATTCTGTTATTAAACGATATTTGGAGACGTTGACAGTTAAGCGAAAACAGAAAAGTGGAGCACATGATACAAATTTGGACAGGAAAATAGTGGGTACCATCGCAAAAAACCGGACTATGTCATCCAGAGATGTTGCTCGGAAATGTAATACCAACCAAACAATGGTACAACGATCTAAAAAACGTAACGGTCTAAAAACACGAAAAAAACAAAAAATACCAAAAGCTATTGAAAAGCAAAAAAAAGTCATAAAAACACTAGACCGAAAGCTGTATGAGTTGATCGGCAACAAGAAAGCGTGCTTGGTTTTGGATGGCGAAACTTATGTCAAAGCCGACTTTACTACTCTTCCAGGTGCGCAGTTTTACAACTCGTTTGAAGCTGAGATTCTTCCGCAATCAACAACATCGATTGGGATGGAAAAATTCGGGTCAAAATATCTCGTTTGGCAGGCCATTTGCCAATGTGGACACAGAAGCTCATCGTTTATTACAACGGGAACAATTAACGGAGAAGTGTACATTAACGAGAGCCTAAAAAGACGGTTGATTCCTTTCTTTAACAAACACGAGGGTTCAACATTATTTTGGCCAGATTTAGTTCAGCTCACTATGCTCATGAGACGTTGAGCTTCCTTGTTGCTCAAAATGTCGGCTTTGTCCTAAAAGACATGAATCCACCCAATGTTCCACAGTGCCGTCCCATTGAAAGGTATTGGGCTTTGGTCAAAGCTAAATTGAGGAAAAGTGAGCAGTGTGCAAAGGACGTAAAAGATTTTAGTGCTAAATGGAAAAGAGCGTCCAAAAAGATCACGGATGCAACTGTCACCAACCTTATGAAGGACATTCGATAGCAGTTGGGGAAAGAATGGGAACCCAAATAATTTTTTTTATTTTTGTAATTGTGAATGAATTTCATAAAAAAATAAAATTTACATGAATTTTTTTTTTTTACTTTGAAGTTTCCCAATTTTATTCGTTTCAGTCCTTATGAAGCAGCGAGCGTTCTCCATTATCAGTGTGTACGAGTTTTGTAGCGAGGGCAAGTGTATAGCTCGTCCCTATGGACATCTTCCATATCGATAAAAAGGTAGTGTGTATCTATTTTGACTTGTTGGATCCACTCTTCAATCTGATGTAGTGTAAATATTTGGTCGGTTGTGAAGTTATCGGGCCAAATCGGCTTCAGGCGTTCATGCGCTATGGCAGACAAGATGTTATACGCGATGTTAAAGAGGCTCATGCCTCTATAATTTTTAGATTGGACAAACAACGGTAAGGTTAAATTCTAGCTGTCTCTCTTCATCAAAAAAAAAACGTTTCGTTCGGTGGTTGTGTGAAACTCAGCACATGGGTTTCTTCGTTTCTATACGGTTTTTTGTGGCATCGATTTCTCTAGTCCTCGCCACTTGAAGCAAGCGTCATAGGGCTCGTAGAGAGGTTGAGATATTCGTTTATCAAAGGTTCTGGTGATTTATCGTAATTGAAGAATTAGATTTCCGTACAGTATTTGTCTAAGTCATGTCTGTCTGAGATATCAGTAGTCATACTTAGCCTGTAACTACATAGTGAAAGTTTGCGCGCCTATAATTCTGAAAAAATGCTTTACGTCGATGCCATATAATCAATTTGGTTGACAGTTTTATGGTCAGGTACCCGTTTCTTTGTTAGAGTTGCGGAGAGAAACCGTGTATACCATCTTGATCAAAAAGTTCCCGGGGGACACCACCGTGTGGCGCTTCCATTGTTCCGATTTGAGTTCTGTTTCTTTTTTAAGTTGGTAAATCTGTTGTTGACATTCCCCCTAAATCTTAGCGTCATAGCTTGACATTTGCAAATTTACGTAGCCGAGAGTACATCTATCTCTGTGTGTGTTGGCGATTTTTTACAATTTTAGAAATGGATTTAAGTTTGCAACAACGAACTTGTACCCGTATTAAATTTTGCGTAGAAAACGGATTTAATGGTGCGCGAACATTGGAAATGTTGGAAAAGTGTATCGGCAACGATTCTCTAATGAAAACGGTGGCACGAGTGGTTCAAAAGTGGTCGTGAGGCAATGAAAGATGATGAACGCAGTGGCAGACCATCAACATCGAAAACCGACGAAAACATTGATGAAGTAAAAGAAATGTTGGTCAATAACTGCAAATTAACCATCAGAGAGATAGCGGAGGACTTGAACATTGCCTATGGATCCGTCCAAGACATTTTGGTTAATAATTCGGGTTTCCGTCGTGTAGCAGCAAAGTTGGTGCCAAAAGACCTCAATTTCATGCAAAAAAGAGACCGTGTTGACGTCGCAAAAGAGATGATTTGCGAGACTGAATCCGATCCCACATTCATCAAAATGATCATTACTGGAGACGGGACGTGGGTTAATGAGTACGACATGCAATCCAGACATCAGGCAAGTGAATGGCGTTCACCAAATGAGCCGAGACCAAAAAAACCACGTCGTTTTCAGTCAAAAAAGAAGGCAATGCAGAATGCTCACGGTTTTCATGGATTACAACGGTGTAGTGCATCATGAATTTTCGCCAGAAGGCCAGACAGTAAACAAAGATTATTATTTGGCCGTTATGAGACGTTTGCGTGAAGCAATACGCCGAAAGAGATCAGAATTGTGGGCAGAAAACTCGTGGATTTTGGACCATGATAACGCACCGTCGGTCGCACAGTGCCATCATTATTCGTAACTTTTTGACGAAAAATGCAACAAATACCATCCAACAGTCATCGAATTCACCTGAGTTGGCTCCCTGTGAATTCTTTCTGTTCAATCGAGTTAAAAAACCACTACGGAGAACGCGTTTCAGCAGCCGAGAGGAAGTAATGGAAAAATCGCTGGAAGCACTGATGGACAAACCGAAAACCGAATATGAAAAATGTTTCGAGGATTGGATCAAGCGCTGGCATAAGTGTGTTGCAGTCGATGGGGATTACTCTGAAGGGGACAATATAGATTGTATTTCAAATTTTCTGAACACATTCCGGGAACTTTTTGACAAGGTAGTATTCGATATTTCGCCCCGCAGAAAATTTAATCAATCTAAGCCTGTTTCTAACTGTGGTGCTGATTAGGCTATGCTTTCAAACTCAGCTACCAAATATATCCTTTTTTCTTACGTCGCCTAAAACGATTTTAAGGTCATATCTAAGTCATTGCTCGCGTGAACAGTTGAGTATCAGTCTGATATTGAGGAACTTGTCCGTAATGTAAATTGTTATTAGGCAGTCACTCACGTGCTTAAAGAAGCTAAAGATTTCTTGCCTTAGTCTGCCGGTTACAACAAATCTACGCACAAATAGACGGTACTTTTGTTCTCTGTCACAGTTGGTCATCCTCGTTGTATTCGGCTTATCCCATAGGAATGCGCGAATATCTGCTTTATCAGGCCTTCTCTAGTTGATCATGTGTACGTGACCTGTTCAAAGTCGGAATATTCCATATGCAGATCGTAACGTCATTGTCCTCTTGTCGTTTTGCATGGTTATAAACAGTAAATCCATTCTTATCCGAGCTTTTTGGATGCTTCGCAATAGAAGGTTTATCCCAGAGTTGGATAGTTATTCCAACGCACAAGCCCCTTCCTGGTGGGTAATCATCAGATTCCCGAGAAGATGGAGATATTTCAAGCGGATATAAAGAAACTTAAGTCAACACAAGGGGCTTTTTCGGTGTGAAGTTCAAGGCATTGAAAGCTATCATAAGCTTTTAATGTCGCTAAAAAGATAAATTTGGAGGTGTCCATCAAGATTTTGCAAGTGTAAGGAATTGATCTTGGAGGCCACATTAGAACCCATAGTGTGTTGCAAAAGGCATGACTTCACACTGTACGTTGGATATATTTTTGTGCTAATTATGCATAGTATCGTCTAGTTTGAAGATTGGGCTTAAAGGGCTAACAGTCTCTCTTCTCACGAATTGACTTTATCCGCAAATTGGCGAAATTTAGATAATTGTTCTTGTGAGTTACATCGCATCGTTAGATGAGGGACTTAATGAGTGGTCGACATGGCCAAAAACTCTCATTTTTTTCCCGTTTGCACTCGCTAAAAAGAAGTAGGATCCTTCTTTCCACGGATTTTGTTCAAATCACGGGACATTTCAAAATACTTGGGCTGATGGGTAAGTGTTCCTTCTTCTTCCGATTTCTCATTTCCAGTGATTGGGTATTGTTCCCTTGCTACAATAAATTCGCGTTACAGCTCTTGAATGTCACTTTTTTCGGCGACATTATCCTCTTCACCAGAACCTACGTAGAGCTTGCCTTACTTCTCATTTGTAGATTTTAAGTATGACTTACTGGTTTCCCAGTCACGTTCTGACTTCAACAACTTCTTAGTGTTTATTAGTAATAAAAGTAGGGCTATTACCTATGTAACAGAATACAGAATTCGTATCTTACAGACAATCAAAGATTGATCCACCTAGGATTAGTGTTTATCTTGGTGTACGTATGCTTGCAGCCTAGCACGATTCCCTTCTGACGTCTTCAACAAACTTCTTAAAGTGTCTGGGCGGTGCAGGTTCGTAGTCATCATAGGCAGCTATCTATGCAGATGCAATCCTATTTTATGGCATCCTTACACGTAAGAAAAGAAAGAGAATCTAAGCCGTGATATTTCTTGACAGGTGGAAGAGTTTGTAGTTTGGTAGCCACAGCTGCTGGATAAAAATGATTGCCCACAGCTTACGGTAGTGGTGGTAGTAAATGATCAGGCTTGTCTGGCATTGTCTACGTTAATCTATACCATCTTTAAATCGATGGCAGGGTGGTAGAAATACGTCATTAATAGTGTCATTCAGATCTTTAGAGGTCGTTGCGCGTTTTTGGGGACCTCCGCTTTCTTTAGCAACCTTAACACTATACCTTTAATGCCAAAGTAAATGCTGCTAAAAACAAAGGAGTAGATTTGGCTGTCAAGGAAAGGATGATGAAACTGGCTCATAATCACATTCTCTCCGCTTAAAGATGCTAATGGCCCTTGACCGGGGCTCAGGGTTAGATATCGGAAGATCTTCAGAATTTTTTCAGGATCAGAGGGCTCAAACGGGCATTAAACATAGGTGTGGGGATAAAATCCGTCAGCATAGGTCCTGGCCAAGCCTCACTAAGACTGCCGATGTCGATGAAAGTCCAAGGAGGGAGGGACGGAAATGTCAAGAGCCGCAATTACGAGACTATTTTTTACCGCCTCAGAAAATGTTTTGGAAGAGATTTTAGCCATCCTCACTTTTTTAAGACCTTGGGCAGCTCGTCGATGAATCTTTGTCTTTTTGGGGCGCTGCCAATTACGGCTACTCCCTCTCGTGTTCCTAGAAAATCAGACAGAGTTTTAGCCATTACATTTTTGAGTTTCAAACGACGGGGTTGGGTAAAATTTTGTGTGGTTTTTCGAACAGTGTTGGCGAAAATTCCATTTTGGATTTCACCAAGTATAGCCGTCCGTAGTTACTACGGACCGAAGTCCAATCCTTTTCACTTACTTACCCAGATGATGAGGATACGACGATAGGGACTGATAGCCCTGCTTCACCAATTCAGTTTTCGATAAGAGGAGTCATGTCGGATTATTGGTAGTTGACCCGTGTGATCTAGTGCTGGTAGAAGGTTTCTAGTCAATGTCAATTGGGGTGAAATTGAGCAGATGCTTTTGATCCTTACAGATCTTATCAATGCCTGTGCTATCGGAGACAGCTTGAATTTATGTTTTTTTTTTTTGTTTTAAAGCTTCAGAAATTTTTGTAAATTTTGTTTTCACTGGTAGCATGGTGGTCGATCTGCATGGAGCTTCGTATCATGCAGAGAAAGTTAGTTGTTTTAGAAATTCGCCCTTTAACTCGACCCACCGTTCGCGACGGAGATTTTATTAAACTCTGCCCTTAGACGGGCTGATTCTCGGCAAGGTCCGGATAACGGCTTGATCAGAGAGCTTAGTTCCAGCCATCTGGCAAGCTGTTTCTCATAGTTTATTATTATTTTTTATTTCATAGTAATACTAAAGGCAGTCTTGCCACAGCGTCTATTTGCTCCTTGTTTATTTTTGGTGGGCCCTTGTCCAATTACTTATCAAGGCTTCTTCCATTAATGAGATTGTCTAATAAAAAGCGAGAGCAGAGCATTTGACTGGTCTTATAGCAATGGTTTTCAGATTTTTACGCCACTGAAAGTTTCTGCGATTTGACCAGTTACAAGCTGCCTGTCATAGGTCTTGTTGGTGACAGGACCACCGGTAGTCCCTACCAGGAACTAAATTATGATCCTTTGATTGTCAGGAATCCCCTGGTCTGCGCCTGAGCCTTGTGGGAACGTCACAGTGGGTATGGTTTAAACCTAAAATCGCAGGAAGGTTCTTCCAGTTGCTTTCGACTCGATCTTGAGTTGCAATAAGTACTGGGTGCTATGAACCTATGATTACCAAGAACTTTTAGATCGGTCTCGACTCAGACCAAGGATGGAACTTGTGCCTCTAACACAAGGGAATCGACGGATTGGCAAGGCGTATCCCATGAATGTTTGGGTATTCGGTGGAATTAAGGGTTATATTGTCCGGAGTTCACTTAAAACACATGAGACGCTCTGTTCATTCAATGTAGCTACGCTTATCTCGTTTTACACTACGATGCACTTTTTTTCTCTTCATGCTGAGGCCGCTGCAATCCGTGTTTTGAGTTCCATACGTAAATCGATCCGTTTCCAAGGGTCTGCTGTCAGCCAAGTGTTTTGAGTTTTTTGCCTCCAATGTTTCGCCGATGGACAAAAAAACACTATACACAGCGTTCCAGTAATAGATTATTCTCTCAGGACTGACACTCCTGATTGTTTATGTATTTGTGGCATGATGGCCCTTTAGTTCTTGGCGCTCTTGGGAATCCTGAAGTCTATCAGTATTATAGCAGTGTATCCTTAGAAAGCTGGATCGGTTACTGTTAACAGAAGTAGCTGTTTTTGTGGGAGTCATTGTGGTCAACCAGTGTGCCTCCAATAACCAAGCGGTTGACGTTGCAAAACTTAACAATTCTTGTGTCTGCGAGACCATGTTATAGAATCACATATTTCGGTGTCGTATTGTCGCTGTCTAGCTTTGCGTTAGAACCTCCCAGCATGATAACGATATCTCTGTTAGGTGTTTGTGACTAGGTTCCGTATGTTATAAAGTTTATCCTTATTATCCTCATCTACGTAGTTTGGCAGAGGACACCACAGGATAATGAATATGTTCCTGACCTTAACCTTGAACCTCGCCATCAATATCCTGTCATAAAAAGGTGAATAGGACATAAGGCTGTCACTTGATTCATGGATAAGTAGGAGCCCTACTACATACCATATTCGTGAGTTCATTGATTTCCAAGAATAGACCTGGAATCTTTAATCAGTTTCGGAATTTCACTTAATCCCAGGATATCTAGCTTATACCACATTAACTCCCGCTCAAGTTGTAGAAAACTAGAAATTTCCAGACACACTTTTCTGTTGTCGACTTTTTGGCCTCTTGCAACTTTTCAATTCCGATAGTTGGAAAGTTAGAAGTCCTCTAAGTAGGACTAACTAGTAGTGGTGAAGATATTGGTCTGCAGAAGCATCATCTCGTTTGTTAGCGAACCAGCATTCGATCGGTTTTTGCATTTGAGTGATAAGGAACTGAGCCTCTATGGTTCTTTGGCAAAACCAGCTGATTTGTTCATTCTAAAATTTGTTTCTTTATTTGGGAATCCTGCGAATACGCACACTTCATATTAGATCACCCATTCGTAAGATTTTCATTTCCGTCGATGTTATTCGATGTGTATGTTGTTAGACAACAAGCTGCTTAAAGGGCTGACACGTTGTTGCTTATGATAGCGCTATTATCGGCGAAAAGGAAGAAGTCGCCCCAACCTGGTTAATATGTTTCAATAGAAAATCTTGTACGACAAAACGGACTTTGAATACTTCGTTAGAGTAAACCAACTTGAACTTCGAATTCTCTGACTTCTGTTTTAATAACGTTTTATAAAGGTTTTGTGTACATTCCGGGATTTAAGAAATCTGGGAAGTCTCATCATGATATGCAGATCTTTCGAAGCATCTTGATGGTTCTCAATCATTATCCGTGAGCCTTGGATCATTGACTGCCATCGAGTTTCATAAAATTGCGTTTTCGACTATCTAAAATTCTTTCGTTTATTTTCATAGTACACTATATTAATTTCTCCGGTAGTTGTTACAATTGATAGTATCACCTTTGTCTTTATACAGTGCAAACAGAATGCTCACCTTCCATTCGATCGTCTCTCATCATTTCATTGGATAAAATTGCGTGCCATTTAAACCCAAGATTCCCGATTGTCGCCTATATTTCGGGCGGTATTTGATCCGCTCCGACTGCATGCCTCCAGTTAACTTTTTTCAAGTTCCTTAAAATCTTCCATTTCAGACGCGGATGGTACTGCGCGGGACTTCTATCTACGAGTATGTATCAACCAACGGATAGCGGGCTGTGGGTATGAATTTTGTTAGTGTGCTGTTTCCTATTGTTGTAAGAATATAACACCTACAACAATTTGATTCGGGAAACCAATTCTGAATTTGTGCTTCACATCTGCTTAGTACCGTCGGTATTTGTGTTTTTTGTGTTTGTCTTTCTTTATAATGACTCGGGAATTCAGAGTGGATATTGCCAATATACGCGGGCTAAAAAGTAATCACTTTTCTGCGTACGTCCATAGACCACGTAGATCTCCGCCCACATCTCTCAGATCACTCTGATCTGAAGCTACCTGGCTACGAACTAGTGCCATAATTCTTCTATTACAGCGTCTCGCCATTTACGTGCGTAGTGGTGTAGCTTACCAAACTCCACCACAATGTAGTCCCTGTTCCAATTTGGAATTCAATTTAACTTTCGCACTCGTGTAGTAGCAAGAGTTCTTAAAGATCTTAACATTCACAAATCCGCTGGTCCAGATGGTATATCTCCCCTCCTTCTGAAGAGGTGTTCTTCTTCGCTCGCAAAACCATTGCGTAAGTTTTTTCATCAATCCTACACTCTAGGACCCTTTCCGAGAAGATGGAAAACAGCATTTGTCCAGCCCGTCCCTAAAAAAGGCAAATCTTCCTCTCTCTCCTCTTACAGGCCCATTGCACTGACGTCCCTTCTTTCCAAGGTCATGGAAACGCTGATAAGCCATCAGCTCATGAAATATCTCGAAACACGAAAACTTCTCAATGACCGGCAGTACGGTTTTCGTAGCAACAGGTCCACTGGTGATCTGATGGCATGTTTCACCGAAAAGTGGAACCAAAGCGTACATCAATCTGGCGAAAGCAAGATAGTTGCACTTGATATTTCTAAGAAATTTGACAGAGTTTGGCATCTGGCTCTTTTGTTGAAAATGCGTGCTTTTGGGATCGACGACTCTCTTCTTCAATGGATTAGAAATTACCTTTCGGAACGTTCAATTCAAGTTGTCTTGGATGATTTCTGATATTCACAAAATAAATGCTGGTGTGCCCCAGGGCTCCGTTCTGTCTCCGACACTCTTTTTAATTTTCATCAACGATCTCTTGTCTGCTACTTCTAATCCAATATACTCCTTTGCTCACGACAGTACTCTCTGCTTTTCATACTCGTTCCCGGACTCACGTCCCTGCCCTTCGGCTGTAGAAGGGGAATGGCAGCGTATGCTAAGCTCATTAAATTCTGATATTACCAGCATAACTAATTGGGGAACCACTAACAGAGTAGAATTTAATGTTTCCAAAACACAATGCTGTCTGCTGTCGTTAAAGCGAAATTTAAACACCCGGCCATTATCCATGGATGGCACTTGCATCGTCGAAACCGATAAACTTTCCATTCTCGGTATGTGTGTCAATGAAAATTTACGTTGGAATGATCACATATTCGGTGCCGTCAAAAACGCTGCGAAATGTCTAGGTTTCCTCAAGCGATGTAAGAAATATTTTACTCCTCTGATCTGGCCACAATATATAAGCCATTCATCCGCCCAAAATTGGAGTACAATGCCCACAACTGCTCAGATGCTCCTGAAACATCTCTGCACCTGCTAGATAGGATTCAAAATCGTTCGAGTAAACTAGGTGATACTAATATCAGTCAGTCAATTGATACACTCGAACACCGACGTAATGTTTCTGGTCTCACTTTGTTTTATCACTATTTCCACCACCAGTGCTCCATAGCAATCGCCAGTAGCATTTCGCCCCTTCAAACCTTTAACCGTAACACACGTCTCGCTATGAATGCTCAACAGTTTACCCTCAAGCCCACTTTCGGACGTACTCTGAAATATCGTGGTTCGTTCCTAAGCCGAATAACTCGATTGTGGAATGCCCTGTCGAGCTCTCTATTTCCTGGTCATTATAACTTTCAAACCTTTAAAACCAACGTTCACCGGTACCTCTCTCTGTATCCGCCCTGATTTTCCTTCGCCTGCGCTGTGTGCAAACATTTTAAGGGTATATAATCCCTTGAGCGCCCGCAAATGATAGAAAAAAATAAGTAATACATTAAAAAACTATTTATATTCATCGCTGTTTCTCGTAAATGGGTATCCCTTGTCATCTTCAATATATTTCGGCGATTGAATTTCTTGGGAATTTGGGTCGTGAGGCATAGGTGGAAATAAGAATGTTCTTAAGAGAGAGTTCGCTGAGATGGTAGTCGGAGAGAGGCAGAATATCGTTAACTTCATGAAGCATTCTAGACATTGGCTCCAAGTGTCCGTAATTCGGTCTGTAAAGATTGAGCCGGAAAAGTGGCACAGACCTAAAATTGCGTGGGTTGGTGTTAAAAGAAATAAGTTGAAGTAAAGAAGGAGAATTGATATTACCAATTAAAATTTGATGGATAAAGAGAATGTCGGCAACTTTTCGACGTAGAGAAAGGGGTTGTAAATTTATAAGTTTCAGTCGGTCAGTATAAGGTGGTAAGTTTTGGCTATCATCCCAGGGAAGACCACGTAAAGCAAATCGTAAAAACCTGCGTTGAACACCTTCTATACGGAGGATGTGTGTTATGTAGTAGCGTGACCAAACTTGGCTTGCATATTCAAGACGAAGCCTAACAAATGTTATGTAAAGAGATTTGCTAACATAGGGATTGGAAAATTCCTTAGACTAGCGCTTGATGAAGCGAAGAGTTGGCAGAGTTGGCTTTTTTTATTATATTATGAATGTGAGAGCGGAAATTGAGTTCCTTATCACAGATAACACCTAAATCACGCACCTCATTCACTAAGGGAACAGGCAGATTAAAGATTAGATTAGAGGTGAAGTAGGGGGCCGCTTACGGGTATACGTTATAGCCTGACACTTATTGACGTTAAGCTCAAGAAAATTCTTGTGACACCAGTACAAAATCTGTCAAGATCTCCCTGCAGTGGTAGGCTGTCTGAGGAAGAAGATGTACATATATCTAAAGATTTTCATATCGTCTGCGTAAACAGATATGTATGAATTTTTAATGATGCAATCAACATCATAAATGGCTAGAATAAATAATAAGGGCCCAAGGTGGCTGCCTTGAGAGACACCAGAGGAGGCTCTAATTGGATCAGAAACCATAGACCTAAATACGAGAAGAACATAGTAATGTCTTTCATTTAAATATGATTGAACCCATGTTATAAAATTTATTTGGAAACCAAGGCTTTCAATTTCAGAAGGATTATACTCGTAAATACGTATATTCTTTTAGGAAATTGGTTTCGACGAATTATTTATTTTTTATTGAATTTGGAGCAAACGGCAATGATAGGCGTCCATATATAGGAGTTAGCAAATACGCTGGCGAGATAGTTAGATCCCAGAAGTTATATTTGGTTCGGGGCATCGATCAATCGGTGCCGAGAGTCAAACTTTTTGCGGGAAAATTTACCACAAGAAAACGATTCAGACTACAGGAAAATATCAAGGGCTCGACAGGAAAAGCTCAGTGCAGCTAAACTAACAAAGAATTTAGCTTCAAAGAATGAGGACGAACTTGGGTTTGAATCTGAAGAATAGAAATTAAAACCCCGGATAATCTGTCCCTGCTTCGCCTTAATTTTGTACGAGTCATAAGGTAGAGGAAACTGTTCAAAACATGAACGGTGCCCTTATCAAATGTTGGCGTGTCCATCATACCGGCAGATTTATGCCGACTATATAAAGAAACTATATGAACAGGTCACCGAATCCTAGGTTGAAGGCTTATTGACCCGCCCTCGTATCATGTGAAATCCTATCAAAGGCTTTGCTAAAATCGGTGGCAGTCACATCAACTTCATTTCCAGATTCCAGTGCACATAAAGTCCTTGATACGAATTCCATTAAGTTGGTGGTCGTCGATCTACCTTTGAGAAATCCGTGCTGGTTTTGGGAAACAATAGGTTTAAGTAGGAAAAGTAAGAGTGGTCTGGCTCTTGGGAATGGGTGGCGAACGCTTGGCAAAAAAAAAATTGCGAAGTGATTTGCAATAATTTGGGGATCGCCCGAGGACTGATCTAGAAAATTCAGAGATGATGGATAGTTATCCGATTTACTTTTAGTTTTGAATGAACTGAAAAAATCGTTCGGGGTCGGAAATGATTGTGTGGTCCATTTTGTTTAAATAATTGTCATATAGAGTTTGGCAAAGTACAGAGAAGTTTATTGACCGGATCAATGAGACACTTAATAGCAAGAAAGAAGTGGGACGGAGTGATGTCCTTGCACTCATCACAATAGAACAAAAAGTTGTTTTTAAAATCTCTTAGGTATGCGGTGGATCTCTTACTCAAGCCAATGCATAGAGCATGGAACGACTTGCAGATCACCATAACAGCATTTGGATCATTTGTTAGGAGCAATTTGCACTTCCACATAATTCAGACATGATGACAATGAATAAGTTAGGGTAGGCCAGTTGAAAATTTACACAAAAGGCGGTGAATGAGAATTGGGTTAATCGAGTCAGCAAAACACAACAAAAGGTGATGACCGAGAAATACGAGAGTTGGCTGAAAAGTCTCCGACCGCAACGTAAAGATAGCAGCACTCGTCAATAAAAGCTAGTGAATGCTAGTTGTGTGTCTTTTAACAGTTACTTACCGAAATTTCAGTCATTTTGGACACGCCGTTTTTAGTTGACAGTCGTTTGAGTGAGTCGATGTGAGTGTTTTTTTGTGAAAGTGGAAAAAATTGAGTATCGAGGTGTTATTAAATTCTTGTTTTTGAAATGCAATACGCCTAGGCAAATCAAAAATGAGTTGGACTCTGTGTATGGGAACTCTGCACCATCATTTACCACAGGGAAATTTTGGGCAGCTGAATTCAAACGTGGCCGTAAGAGCTTGGGAGATGATGGACGTTCGGGACGTCCAAAAACTGCAACCACTGACGATAACATTGCTAAAGTTCACCAAATGGTGTTAGACTACCGCCGAATAAAAGTGAGAGAGATAGTAGAGGTTACGAAAATGTCCGTAGAACGTGTTTGTTACGTATTAAATCAAGATTTAGGCATTTGCTTACGCTAGACCAAAAACGGTGCCGCGAAATAACGCCGAATTCCAAAATTCCAAATTTCGGCGTTATTTCACTTTTCGAGTGCGAAATAACGCCGAATTTCTATGTTCGGTCTTATTTCACTTTAGCAAAGTGAAATAAAGCCGAGTCGACCTTATTTCCCTTTGAATTTATTCACACATTTAGAAAGAGGATTCTGTTTTCATGGATTTTATATCATATGGTGTTAGTTCGTTTTAGAAAGTGACATATAAACAGTGAGGTAGGTAAGGGGGGGGGGGGGGGCATGCTGCCCCCCTGCAACCCCCTGCTTGGGGTCACTGTAGGATTTGGAGTGGGTGCGAGTTTTGTGTATATATGAAAGCGCAATAAAACCAATTGCTCAAGTCAAACAACAAATATATGGGGAGTATATACACAAAACTCGCACCCAATCCAAATCCTACAGTAACCCCAAGTAGGGGCATGCTGCCCCCCTGTTACCCACAACATGGAGTTGCAATCAACAAACATTAATTACGGTAAAGTTTACTTGTTTTTCTAACAAGTACATTTGGCATTGCAAATTCTTTTGCCTTCTCTCTGAATTCGGCTTTATTTCACAAACAGTGTGCGGCGTTATTTCACTTTGTCATTGTGTCACTCGGCGTTATTTCACGGCACCACCAAAAACGTGTTCGAATGAACATTTCCAACGCTCTGTTGGCGCAGTTTAGACGCAATAAATCCTGATTAATTACTGTAGATGAAACTTGGATACACCATTATACGCCCGAAACAAAAATTCAGCCAAAACAGAGGTCTGCAACTGCCGATCCGGCTCCAAAAAAAGCAAAAACTGATTTTTCGGCTGGGAAAGTGATGGCGACTGTTTTTTTGGGATAGTAAAGAAGTTATCTTAATCGAGTATCTTCGAAAAGGAAAAATCATTACAGGAGCATACTACGCATCATTACTTGCCAAGCTGAAGGCAGAAATTGAGGAAAAACGGCCACACTTGTAGAAAAAGAAAATCCTGTTTCACCAAGACAACGCGCCGTCTCACACCTCAGCGGCTGCCATGGCGAAAATCCATGAATGTTCCTCGTTGTACCGCAGTCTTAAGAATGTTAGGTCATTTGGCGGTGCCTCGACATTGCACTTCTTTTACTGCTTGTCGGTAGTGAGGGTACTTCTTCTAATTCTTGATTCAATATGCCTCTGCTAAGACACCTCTTCTCGCTACCGTTTTTTTCGTCATGTGCCACACATAAAGCTAATGTAGATGAATGTGGCTTGAAAGTAAGTCACAGCCAGGCACGATAGACTAGCAATTAAATCATTTTTTATCACAGCCAATTATTCAAAACGAATCCGTGTTCTGACCATGTGAGATTTGACATTTCCAGAAACAAATAAGCTACCGACAGTTGATTGATTAAATAGATCCTGAAGACCTAAGAGCAAGCAACTAAATGACATTGATTCAGTCAGTGTTAAATTCTTTCTACTTGCTGCAATGTATGTAATTACTCTATTTGACAAGAAATCACAACATGTAAGCAAAGCAAATAAAAATTGAAAAAAAAAAGCCAACCACTCGCTTAGAAACTCGTTCCGAATGAAAACAGAAAATGTTAATCGCAGTGCATCGAACAATCGGACAATGCAACAGCAATAATGAAAGTAAATAATTTTTCACCAGCAAAGTCATTACCCTCGAACTTTTTCTAACAGAGTTATTTTTGGTATCTATCATGTCTAGAAATTTTACCTTTCACCCAAAAATCTCCACCATGTCTTTGCTTTTAATTATTCTCGAAAAGTCAAAAAGCGCTGCTTCTGCTACTGCCTAAATCCACATTCATTCATTAAATTCAACTTTAAGTTCGTTTTACTTTCATGCAGATACACGCTGTACATATGTACAATTTGTCTGCATATATGTACCTTTATGCACTACGTCTTTTTCTGTTAAACGAATCGAAAATCGTTTGAACTTTCACTATCACCGTAATAATCAAAAAACAAAAAAAAAAAAAAAAAACACTTATTGATCGATGCCCTCGATAAGCCCCGCGAAAGGCTGATTTACTCGATGGAAATTAAGTCTTCACTCAGTCTACAGCTGATTTTAGAGCCCACAAATTATCACCTCTGTCCCGCAGTTCTCACATGCGTAGTTGGTGTAATACATCTGCATCTATTTGAACTTGAAGTCCGTTGTCTATGAAGTGTTTAAGTTTATGTTCTAACTGTGCAATGGTTCCATGCGATAAACTTTTCAGGCCAATATCTCCTAGATATTGAGTTAGAAATTGAAATTCGAAATTGCATTCATTAAGCCGGGGGAAAAAAATGTATCTTTTCTGATGGATTCCAATAATAACGACGCCAAAAACTTCTCTGCTCTGCATTGGCTTTAGCATAATTTCTCCTCGAGGAAATGAAAGAAATCAATGGGAAGGAGAAAAAAAAAAATATACAAACCGGACAAACATCGGATACTCAGATACTCTGCGCAAATATTTGCGAGTATAATCGGATCAAGCCACAGACGGTATTTTGGCAATGGTGGCAAATGGCAATATTCGTTTTTCGAACATACTCGTGAAAACGTTCGTCGAAAGTCGTCAGGCCGTGCCTTTGACCGACACGCACTAACAGTTTGTATTCGTACTTTTCACTTTCGATTTGGTTATGCAAATTAGCTCAGGAGCAACCAAAAGAAACAAAACCAGAAAGGTAAACAGCGATCTTTGGGAAGAGATACTCGTACGTACTGTCTGTTCTTTAAGAATACTGAACTAACTTACGGATACATCAGAGACGTTTGTTAGTGAAAACCTTTTTGGGTTTGCTGCGTCGTGAATTATGATGGTAACACTTAATCACTGCCAGCAGGGAAGCAGAGAAGCTGAGACGACCATGGTCCAATAGTGATGTATCAATTTAGAACTTGGTTGGGTAACTTTCCTTTACACGATGGATGCCTACCAATTCGTCACACTGACTGTCGTGATTGTTTTTGTTGCTGTTACGCAATTTGCGATTGCTTTCTCGGGAATTTCCGAATTGTGGCTACTTGGGGAGTTTAACATCAGAATAGTAATTGAGAATAGAGATTGTTGATAGTAAAGGGTCTTTCATTAAGCGCTTCCCATCTTTAAATTTAAATAAAACAAAGTGGGTGTGAGATATCATCGAAATTTTTTATTCGTTTGAAAGGTCTATCGATGCAGAAAACCCCGCAAGAAAAAGTCTAACGGGATCAAATCGAACGATGATGGCCTGTTCACATCACCTCCACGTGAGATGACCATGCCATCGAATCGCTCGTGCAGAATTTCCAATGTGGCGTGAACTGTGTGGCACGTTGCGCCGTCCTGTTGAAATCACATGTCGTTGGTGTCTATATCATCCAATTCAGACCAAATGGAGTTGGTAATCGTCGACCTATAGCGCTCGCCGTTGACGGTGACAGCCTGACCAGCGTCGTTCTCAAAGAAATATGGACCGATGACGTCCAGAATCCACACCGAACAGTGAATTTTTCGGGGTGCATTGGACGCTCTTGGATCTCTTGTGGATTGGTATCGTCCCAAATTCGAAAATTTTGTTAGTTTACGTACTCATAAATATCCACAGATGCTGAAGATGATTTTTCGACGAAAATTAAGGTCAGTTTCCAGATGCTCCGTCGTTATCTATGGTCGTTTACCTTCAGCTCCTGGGTCAGCCAAGTTGTGGTCTGCGAAGGCCGAGTTCTTGTGAGCGATGCCTTATCGAATGCTTCGGATTCTCATGCACACTCTCATGGAGAGCGGTGATGTTTTCGGAAGATCTTGCGTTTCGTCGACGTACAGGTGTTGGTTTATCGTTTACTGAACCAGTTGACTCAAATTTGTCCACCACACTGCGAATCTCTGTAGGAAGATTATGGCAACCGTAAAATGGGCGAAGCGCGCCGAACTTTGCTCGGACAGAACACCTATTTTGATAAAACAATTTTATCATTTGCTCGTTTTGTTGAACCCTATGTCCATCCATGGTGATTCGACAAAACAGACTGAATAAATGACAGCCAATTTGACAGATGCTGCTTCAACAATATGGCCGCTATCAACTGTCAAAGTTCGGAAGTCCCTATTGGAAGAACCTGTACACAGATAAATTGCAAATTTAAATTTTATTTGGATCATAAAAGATTGGAAGGGATTTGTCATACATAAATGTGATAACTCCTACTTATCACGTTAGTACGAATAATGATGGCCAATAAATCGCTGCGTTTGTACGGGTTTAATTTGGAGTAAGTCTGAGGAAATTTTGTTTGACAAGTCCTTTACATTTTCATTGAGTTGTTTATGAGGAAAGCCAATAGATATCTGGAGAACATATAAGGCTACCTGTTGATCCAATCAAATGTTCAATGCCACGTCATTCAGATATTACTCACATCAATCATCAATAATTTATAATTTTTTTTAGGATTTGATTAATACTAACTGAGGGCGAACTTTCAATTCATGTATTTCGCACTTTACCGCTACATAAAGATGAAATTACCACAAACACCAATTCGTTTAATGGTTAATAGAAAATCATCATCCTTTAATAGGCCGCTTTCCTCTTATGAGTTGCAGGATCGTTCTAATTAAGTAGGAACAACACCCAGGTGGGTGTTCATATTGAGTAGCATTCCCGGACACCCAGGCAATATTTATTGATTGGACATCGATCACGGCACAAAAGTTGAAAGTCAGATTCGAGACATGTGAAGCATGTTTCGAAAAATGGAAATGTAAATCGGCTTACACGCATAAATGACTTCTCGACAATTAGTTTTTTCTGTATTCTTTTGCTCATTGTACAATATTACACAAGCGTTGAAGGTTTTTCATTAGATGGATTTCAATAGAGATTCTCTGAACTCCCACATACCATCTTTCGACAGATGTCATATTTGTGATCCACGCCGTTCATAAGAGCTGATCATCTCCCGATCGTCAATGTGAGGTCATATTGACCCAAGACCTAAATCCAAATGACCACTTCGAACTTTAGCTGATTGGGCTCTTTTGAAGATGGAAGAAGATCCAGATTTTCAGCTAAAAATTATCCCTAGTGAAACAGCACATTTTTAGTTAAATCGCTTTCTTGATCAGCAAAATTGCCGCATTTGGTCCAGCGAACAGCTGGGGGACCCCGAATAGCAGGCATTGTATAGATAATATAGTATTAACTGTTTTTTTTAGTATAAATTGAAACTGGAAGATTTGGAGGATATATGGTTTGAAAAGGATACACAATGAGTACCATAATTGATTTATTGAAGACGAATTTCGGTGATAATCTTATCACCAGAAATGTCAGTTCTGGAGCCAAAAGTTTCCCCTAAAACAACAAAATTGACAGCCTATCTGAAAATATGTTCAGCATAGACAAGTTTAAATGGGCCACGAACTAATTTAGACCATATCAGACGGAATCTTGACAGCACTGATTCAAAAAGGCCTGGTCTAGATTCCTCCCACTTTAACTGTCTTATTTAGGTATAGCTTCAACTGAGGATAAATAAGCCTAGTGAGCTACCTTAATCTTATCGACCCATGAGTCTTACATCATTTTTTCTAAAAACCATGAAAAGACATATGGATTTACACATCAGGGATCTTCTCAACAGAAATTCGCCTCTGCACTCTTACCAATATGCATATAGGAAAGAAATATCCATGAAAGAGGCTCTACTAAATCTGGTAACACAGATTAAAGAGGCCTCGTCACGTTTTACCAGAGGAAGTAGGGAGCTTGCAATTTTTTGTGACTCGTGTACCGGACAAAATAAGAGTTTCACGGTCATACGATTTTTACATGGTTGTGGAAAAAAAACGACTTGATTCGGTGAAAGTGATATTTCCGATCCGGGGGCATTCCTATCTCAAATGCTATCGGAACATGCATTTGATTAACCAAAAGACATATACAGAGACTTCAGATGACTGGAGGCAAGAATTTAAAAACTGTAGAATACAATCCCTTCCATTCCAAGTAATTGACTGTGGGCATGATTTTGATTTTCAAAATTGGGCTGCCTTTCTTAGTTCATTGTGCACAGGAAAATTTCCTTTCCCTACCCGGCCTATATGGATGCTAAAATTTGAAAATGAACAACCTAATAGGGGTTTCCATTGCATTTTGGGGTATCCACCAACAGTCTTCATTAAAGAAACCTAAGAAGCAAAAGCGCCCCGTTGTAGTACACCAATCAAAAAGGCCAAATTTGAAGATCTAAAAGCGCGGTCAACATTCCTTGAAAAACCAGAGGATAAACAATTTTACAAAAGGTCGACCTACAATGCATCAACCATCTTGAAGAATGTAGTGATGAGGAATACCTGGATGATCTACCAGTTGACGCCTGACTACCGTGGAAAAATGACTTCAGTCCTTGTTTTTTTTTTCTTGAAAAAAAGTTGAAATGATAATGTAATTTTTTTTAAAACTTATTTCCATTTTTCTACGTTTTAACAAATACATAATCCAATCACGTAATAGTTTTTGAGTATTTTTAACTGGTACCTGAAGCATGTAAGACTAAGGAAAATTTAAATTTGATTTTTCTCAAAACTGGTTGGAACGGATTAAAGCCGTTTTTCCCCTGTACCCTTCATATATTACTGACAGAATGAGTTTTCACATTAATACGTCGTTGCTGCTTCCTTTAAACCCCAATGAACAGTGAGCGTCGCCTGGATAGTGGTTTTCTCCTGCGCCCCAGGATTATCATATCATATTATGGGTTGCACTCTTTCTGGATTCTCGATATCCTATCGTGTTGATATTATTTGATTCAATGGACGAGACAATGACAAGAGAGTTGCGGTCTCTAGAATACGAAGTAGAATTTTCCCGTGCTCAATATTATCTTTGGCCAGAATCTAAGCTAGGAGAGGATTGCAGTCGAATCTTCGCGGATAGCTTTGAAAGGAATAAAGGATATACAGTATAAATGACTCCAACACGAACTTTTTAAAATGCTATAATTTTTTTATTTTTTGATAAATTTTATTGTGCCAAAGCAAAAAAATGTTGGAAAATACATCAATTTTCAAATTGTATCAGTAGTTTTCAATATGTGCACCTTTGGCGCGAATAATGGCCTTGGGACGGCCGAAGAAAGCATCGCACGCTGCACGCAAGTGGCTTTGCGGTATTTTGGCCCATTCCCGGCGAAGTGCTTGTTTGAGGTGGTCCAAACTTTGGTATTTTTTAGTGCCAATCTTCGCCTTCAAAATACCCCAGACAGAGAAATCCAACGGATTTGCATCCGGAGAATTTGCAATCCATTGTGTCCAAGAAATGAAGTGTGGAGCATTGTTTTTTAACCAATCTTGTGATGATTGTTTGCCCAAGGCTTCAATACTGTCTCTAAGACAGTTTCACGGTATACGATCGCATTAATTTTGAGGCCATGGTCCAAAAATACGAGCGGAGAGCTACCATCGGCGGTTATGGCGGTCCAAACCATCACCATTGGTGCTGCCTGCTTTCTGGTGGCCGTCCGAAGGTGTAAATTTTCGATGGACCTCTCTGACAAGTAAACTCGGTCATTGTGTTTGGTGACATATTGCTCGATAACAAATGGCGACTCATCGGAAAAAACCAAATTCGGCAACTCACCACTTTCATGCAAGCGTAGCAACTCCTTCGCTCTTTCGACTCTAACTTTTTTCTGTTGCGGTGTAAGATCTTGTACTTTTTGGAACTTCAATGGCTTGAGCCCAAGCTCATTTTTCAGTATGTGTTGCATTCGTTTCAAAGATAAGTTGAGCTCACGAGCCATTTTTCTTCCACTTCGACGCGGATTTCGCTCAATTCGAGCCTTCACTTTCCGAACCATTTCTGCCGATGTTGCTGTTTTTTTATGACCACCTCCATGGTTTTTTGCAGCGCTGCCAGTATCACGGTAACGAGCTATGGTTCGAGACACAAATGATTTATTCACTTTGATGTGCTGGAGGGCTCTAACGATAGCAACTTGTGGTTTTCCAGCCAAATATAAGGCAATCACACTATCACGTTTCCATTCCATCGCGGATAAAAATTGTTCAATACAACGGAGACCCAAATCGTTTAAAAGGCTTGTAAATAATATAATTATCTGCCATGTGTCATGAACGGTTTGGAAATTATAGCAGTCTGAAGTTGGTTGCAGTCCGAGTCATTCAGGGTGTAGATCTGATGCCCTTGTGGTATACGACATTCTTAGACTTCACTGTTCGTTGAGTAAACTTTGTTCCGTCTCCCAAGCGAGGATATACGTAATTCCAATGGGAATGAGCTAATTGTGAAGAACAGACGCAGTGTGTGAAGTTTTTAAGTTGCCTAAATATGCTAGAGATACACATGTAAGTATGTATGTGACGCCTACTGTGACGCTTGTGGTGAGGAGTATTTTCTCTGTGAACTTTCAACTAATGCTGGCATCAGTGTGCAAGTACTAGGCTTTGATATAGTGGGTGCTTGAACTATGCCCACATTTTCATAAACATAAACATATTCGCTCGGCATTCATTAAGTTCAGACGTACTTAAATTCGCTCCGCTAATTTATTTCCATTTAATTTTCTCCTGCCTAATTTGCAATAATTCGCACAAGCTATTTCTCGGCCATCGCCTTTTGTTGTGTTTTTCTGACTCGATTTGTTTATTGAGTAAAAGTGCCTAATAATCTTAAAGTTAACCCAATTGTCATTTACCGCCTTTTGTGTAAATTTTCAACTGACCTAACCTAACTTATTCATTGTTATCATATGGAAGTGCAAATCGCTCCCTGACAAATGACCCAAATGCTGTTAGGGTGATCTGCAGTGGTCTTTGTTGTAAGTCGTTCCATGCTCTATGCATTGGCTTGAGTAAGAGATCCATCGCATACCTAAGATCAACTCAATCAATTCAAAATTAATTCACCAAATACGATGACATTGAATCATTTGAAAACTTATCAATTTCCCTCGAGCAATCTGCAATCTATAATAAGAGTCAATTTAGAAACTTAACTATGCAGTTGGTTCAAAAAAGTGATTTAATAAAACGAAATTCGTGAAGATTTAAATAATTTTATATCCCATAGTGTTAAATCAATAATAAAATTGTACATCCCCACAATAACAGACTCTTTAAGTTCTCTACGGTCTTCCCTCGATTTTCATCTTCAAAGTACGTCCCGAAACAGAGTTCCCTCTCCGCCAAATAATAATCAGTTGCTCATAAACATCAGGTGCCAAATGAGTGATTTAAGCAACGAAATAACCGAATAACGCGCGCTGTTAAATGAAATTGCTGATCACATCCGGATAACTTCTAGTAAAATCGACAATATACTGGTGCAATCCCAATCTCTACGGACTGAATCATACACCACCGAATCGATCTGACTGAGATGCTCGAATCTGCAATTATAGAACTCCCAATAACGCCTGAGTCATCTTCTCCTCCACCACAACTCTCAACTCCTGAACCCACAATCTCACGATTTGGCACCTTATGGACACTTTCGGAGTGGAACAAGAGAATCAAAAAGTTAAACAATTCCAACTAAGCCGAATCGGTTGACTTTTTAATAAGAGGTACATATCTCGATCGAACCAGGCTAACTATTCTCTTCAAATTGAATTTAAAATTGATGTCATCAACTGCCGTAAGATCTCCACCAACACCCTTAAGGCAAGCATCCCATGCTTCCGACGTCATCAATCTGGGTGGAATAACCATTGGAAGATTAAAACTAAATACAGGAGACAACAAACATCGCGATGATACTACTTTTAAGTCCAGTAATTCAAATCCCACTAAACCTAGAAAACAGAGCCATGTTAATTTGAAGTCCATACCGAAGCCTAACTCTCACAAAAAAAATCCAACGCCTAAAAAACAAGCTCCTGATTCAAACTGGAGTTTTAAAATTGGGACACTCCCTTTCATCATTCCTTCTTTACTTCATACTGCCAATTGCGCATACACAAAACGTTCTTCCACACCGTCCAATCCAAGTCCCAAACGTGTATGGTTTAATTTTGATCCTCCTCTCAGTCATTTAAAAAACTCAACAACATCTTCTCATTCCACTCAAACAAAAACGGCATACCCTAAATTTATTCGCTCCCATATTTTAAATCCTTCCCCATCTTCTAAGCTAGACTCCCACCCTAATACCACAGCACCTTCTTCTTTAGACCCCATACTTCCTCCAAAGGCAAAGTTAACCAAGTACCTTATCGGTTCAGGGGAGGATGGCCGGTATGTTCTCTCTCGATTAAGAGACCGCAGATTATACGATAATGTTCATTTATATCTTGCATACCTACATGATAAGCCAGACTCTGTTGGTATCGACGGTATAACGAACTCAATGCAATGGTTTCCATTGTGCAAGAAGGCCTTCCAACTAATCATAATGATCTGCGGCAACTTCTTATACGTTTTCACGAGCAATTAGATATGACTCCTGATGATGTGGCTAAGGATCTCTCTTCTTTTGCGTCTCACGTAAGTTCCAAACTCATACTACACCTCCAGTGAACACGGTCTAGCTTCAAAAACTACCATCGCTCCTAACCCACTACTCAATTCTTTGCCGAAGTCTCCCAAACATCTGTCCCTGTATTATCAAAACGTAAGAGGATTACGAACTAAACTTTCTGCTATACCCTATATCTTAATTCGCAGATTCTGCCTTACGACATTTTTGCCGCCCTAACAGAAACCAATCTCACACCTAATATTAAGAATAATTTTCCCAAGACTTCGATTTACACCGTGACGATGGTCTAGATAAAGAGGAAAATTTATATGGCTGTGGTGTACTTCTAGCTATACACTCTCGTCTTGAGTCTAAACTCTTTAAAAATAGTCCACCGCATTCTTTGAATATGTTTGCGCTAGAATTCTTATTTGCAAGCGCGACCTATATATGTATTTGCTGCTGCTATATTCGCACCTCTCAACCAATTCAAGGTTACCAGCTAGCTGTTGATGCAATCGATAGCATTTTTAATGCTGCTGATCCCAACGACGTAGTTAATTTTTTAGGTGATCTTAATCTACCCAAGCTTCTATGGGCTCAGACTGACCAGTCCTACTTTACTGCAACAAATCCCACATCTGATAAAGAAAATCTTTTCATAGACTGCCTTACTGACTCTGGTCTGTATTAATTAAGTGTTATCACCAATAACATTGGCAGACAACTCGCTCTAGTCTTCGCCACTGATACAGATACCTGCATCGTTTTAGAAAGTAGACATCTTCTTTCTACATAAGTTGGATAGTTACCACCCTCCCATTTCTCATACGTTGGCGTATGACAATGGTCTTAATCGCGTTTCCTATGAGTATTCTTATAGTTTTAATTTTCATAGGGCTAACTACGCCAAAACTGAACAACCTCCTTAGTATGGCCAATTTTGACTTTCTTTACGATAATCCCAACCCTACGGTTAACGATGCTCTCGCATCCTTTTACACCGAAATTTTCAAATGTCTCTCCCAATCCGTAACTTTTTTACCCAAAAAGAATCCCTCTTCATCACCATCCTGGTATAATAAAGAGCTGCGATCGAGAAATAAGCTATAAGAGAAACAAGCTCTGGTATACTTAATTAAAATCGCGTTCCGACACCGATTTCTTTTACTACCAGTCTGCCCAAATAAATTTCTCTCTACTTTGCCAAACTCTATATAGCAACTATTTAAACACACTCATTTCCGACCCCAAACGATTCTTTCAGTTCATTCAAAACTAAAAGTAAATCGGATAACTATCCATCATCTCTGAATTTTCTAGATCAGTCCTCGGGCGATCCCCAAATTATTGCAAATCTCTTCGCAATTTTTTTTTTGCCAAGCGTTCGCCACCCATTCCCAAGAGCCAGACCACTCTTACTTTTCCTACTTAAATAGCTGCCCACACACAACTTTGAAAACTGTGTCTGTAACTTTAGAGCAGGTTAAAGATAAAATAATAAACCTCAAAGATGATAATTCTGCTGGCCCAAGCCCAACCTCTTACAGCTCTCATTCAGCTTTCTATCACCTAGCGATTATTTACCTCGACCTGGAGAGGGTCTTTTATTATTCCCCTACATAAAAAATGCCGAAAAGACGATATTTCCAACTATCGACCAATTGCTAAGCTGTCCTGCATACCTAAGCTTTTCGAGAGCATTATTTATGACATAATGCTTTTCCATTGTAAACCTATTGTTTCCCAAAACCAGCACGGATTTCTCAAAGGTAGATCGACGACCACCAACTTAATGGAATTCGTATCAAGGACTTTATGTGCACTGGAATCTGGATATGAAGTTGATGTGATTGCCACCGATTTCAGCTAAGCCTTTGATAAGATTTCACATGATATAACCCTTCTGAAATTAAAAACTCTTTGTTTCCAAATAAACTTTATAACATGGGTTCAATCATATTTAAATGAAAGACATCACTATGTTTTATTTAGGTCCATGATTTCTGACAGAATTAAAGCCTCCTCTGGTGTCCCTCAAGACAGCCACCTTGGTCCTTTATTATTTATTCTGGCCATTAATGATGTTGATACACATACATACCACCTTGATCAAAAGGTGGAATTTATTGAGAAAATTAAAAATACAAGTTTATTCATCTAAATTCTACATTGTCCCCTTCAAAGTAATCCCCATCGACTGCAACACACTTATGCCAGCGCTTGATCCAATCCTCGAAACATTTTTTATATTCGGTTTTCCGTATGTCCATCAGTGCTTCCTGCGATTTTTCCATTATTTCCTCTCGGCTGCTGAAACGCGTTCCCCGTAGTGGTTTTGTAACTCGATTGAACAGAAAGAAGTCACAGGGAGCCAACTCAGGTGAATTCGGCGGCTGCTGGATGGTATTTGTAGCATTTTTCATCAAAAAATTACGAATAATGATGGCACTGTGCGACGGTGCGTTATCATGGTGCAAAATCCACGAGTTTTCTGCCTACAATTCTGGTCTCTTTCGGCGAATTGCTTCACGCAAACGGCTCATAACGCCCAAATACTCGTAATACTCTTTGTTTACTGTCTGGCCTTCTGGCAAAAATGCATGATGCACTACACCATTGTAATCCATGAAAACCGTGAGCATCGCCTTCTTTTTTGACTGAAAACGACGTGGTTCTTTTGGTCTCGGCTCATTTGGTGAACGCCATTCACTTGCCTGATCTCTGGATTGCGTGTCGTACTCATAAACCCACAGCCACGTCTCGTCTCCAGTAATGATCCTTTTGATGAGTGTGGGATCGGATTCAGCCTTGCAAATCATCTCTTTTACGACGTCAACACTGTCTCTTTTTTCCATAAAATTGAGGTCTTTTGGCACCAACTTTGCTGCTACACGACGGAAACCCAAATCATTAACCAAAATGTCTTGGACGATCCATAGGTAATGTTCAAGTCCTTCGCTATCTCTCTGATGGTTAATTTGCTGCTATTGACCAACATTTCTTTTACTCGTACTTCATCAATGTTTTCTTCAGTTTTCGATGTCGATGGTCTGCCACTGCGTTGATCATTTTTGATTGACTCACGACTACTTTTGAACCACTCGTGCCACCGTTTTCATTAGAGAATCGTTGCCGAAACACTTTTCCAACATTTCCAACGTTCGCGCACCATTAAATCAATTTTTTACGCAAAATTTAATACAAATTCGTTGTAGCAAATTTAAATCCATTTCTAAAATTGTAAAAAATCGCCATCACACACTCTTGGCTACGTAACTTTTGCAAATGTCAAGCTATGGCGCTAAAATTTAGAGGGAATGTCAACAACAGATTTACTAACTTAACAAAAAAACCGAACTCAAATCGGAACAATTTGAGCGCCACACGGTGGTGTCCCTCGGGAACTTTTTGATCAATTTGGTATATCTGTTTACGCTGACAATATGAAAATCTTTAGATTGTTATGTATATCATCTTCCTCAGCCAGCCTACCACTGCAGGAAGATCTAGACAGATTGTGTACTTGGTGTCAGAAGAATTTTCTTGAGCTTAGCACCAATAAGTATCAGGCTATAATGTATACCCGTAAGCGAACCCCTACTTCACCTCGCTGCTATCTAATCTTTAATCTGCCTGTTTCCTTAGTGAACAAGTTGCGTGATTTAGGTGTTATCTGTGATGAGGAACTCAATTTCCGTTCTCACATTGATACTCGTAATATAATAAAAAAAGCCAACTCTGCCCTTGGCTTAATCAAGCGCTGGTTTAATTAGTTTTCCAATCCTTATGTTACCAAATCTCTTTACATAACCCTTGTTAGGGCTCTTCTTGAATATTGAAGCTAAGTCTGGTCACCCTACTACAGAACACACATCCTCCGGATAGAAGCTGTTCAACGCAGGTTTTTACGATTTGCTTTACGTGATGCACTTTCTTCCCTGGGACGATAGCCAAAACTTACCACCTTATACTGACCGACTGAAACTTATAAATTTACAACACCTTTCTATACGTTGAAAAGTTGCCGACATTCTCTTTATCCATCAAATTTTAATTGGTAATATCAATTGTCATTCTTTACTTCAACTTATTTCTTTTAACACCAACCCACGCAATTTTAGGTCTGTGCCACTTTTCCGGCTCAATCTTTACAGACCGAATTACGGACACTTGGAGCCAATGTCTAGAATGCTTTATGAAGTTAACAATATTCTGCCTCTCTTCGACTACCATCTCAGCGAACTCTCTCTTAAGAACATTCTTATTTCCACCTACGCCTCAGGCCCTAACTTTCTTTAACCGCTCCCATCCTTTAGTTTTTAACTTTAGTTTTAAGTGAAATTGTTATTTTTAAGAATAAGCTTGCAATAAGCGTTAATAAATCTGTGCGGTGCTGACCCGGGCTGCAAATCAAAACCAAAATTAAAAAAGGAACAAATAAAGACTACAATGAGCTTATTCTTTGTATAAGTGTTTTGTTCCGAAAGAAAAAAATCCTGCCCAAAGCAGAACAAACAAGTAAATTCATGAAAATACTGTGAAAATTTTTTTGCAATTTAACGGCTGTAAATACCGTATCGGAAATCTGTAAAATATGCGCTTTAATCAGCAAGGAAGTGTTGGCAAGAAACTCTAGTGGAAGTTCATTCAGAGATATCTCAAAACTAGTTCAAGAAAGCATACATGCACTGTTAGCTACAGCTTGTTTCAAATCATTTGCCTTTATACGAAAGGCGTATGAATTACAGTCTTGAGATCCCTAATTTGCAGTTTTCTATATCCTAAACTCACTGTTCTTACTCTTACTTCGATTGTAGCTACCCCTATAGCTTATTTAGTAAGAGTCTAATTTGCATATTTCAAGATTGTCAAGAACACAAAGTTATATGCTTTAAGATTGTGATAAGGTTAAAACGGCTTTCTGTAGATCTTTTTTTTTTTAAATCAGTCGAGTTATAAACTCAAAATTTGCTTCGCGATCATTTTACGCCTACTTATGAGGACTTTTTTTTACTTATATACCAAATTATCTAGTGGACAATTTCGGATGTATCTGAGATAAGATCTACTTTCACTCCGTACTGCCAAAACCAAGTTAAATATCAAACATCCTTTTTAAGACTCTTTTGAAAGTATCTGCATTTTACACTAGTGACTGCATTATAGAATTTCACAACTTCTTGCAACTGTCCAATCAATTCCTCAACAGCTCTTACCTCACTTCAAATCGTATTTCAAAAGATCGTTCTCCCACTTGAAAAGAATATAAGTACACATGTATAGGTAGTCAACAATGATTCTACCCAAGGTAGAAAGTAAAAGTTCTTAAAAATCGTTATTGTTACGAAATGTTGTTCAAAAAAGAACACGTAAAACAAAACTGACAACCCATCCCAGACGTTCAAACAACTTGTGCTCCAACCACGCCTCAGCATGCCACTTCACCGATGATGATGGGGCCATGACCTATAATAATAATCTCAAAAAAAAACACACACATCTCTCAGTTACTCATTCGGACTTGGAGTTGCTTGGGTCTGAATCTTTTTT
This sequence comes from Volucella zonaria, assembly GCA_963966105.1. Taxonomy (NCBI): domain Eukaryota; kingdom Metazoa; phylum Arthropoda; class Insecta; order Diptera; family Syrphidae; genus Volucella; species Volucella zonaria. The sequence goes on along the minus strand of OZ014534.1, from coordinate 70,343,182 downwards.
TTATTTTTTTTGGAAATCCAAGTGCAGAACGAAAACAAATCCGCCAACACAAGTGAAAGTGATATTCCATCCGATCGAAGCGGATCGAAGTCGATGTTGACATAGAGAAGCACGTCAATTGAAATTCAAATCGATGGTCATCTCAATACAATTAGACTAGATCATATATCTCAGATTGGAGAGTAGCCTATTTTGGATACTAGACATAGCAACTAAAGCAACAAAAAAAATCAATTTCGAAATGGTAAGAGGATAGCTAAAACCATGTCCGCTTTGGATGATTCATTTGGGCCGTGTCAGGTTGCAAAATTCGTATTTTTTTTTTGTTTCTGGCAAAACCAGAGGGCTGACTAAAACTTAGCATTACCTAAGAGACTCCTCAACGGCGTCGGTGGTAACGGCAATGGCAACGACGTCAGCCTTTACCTTGCCATACAATCGGCAAGTGACAAATTTCTGAGCAAACATTTCAAAACCAACAATAACAAGAGGCGATAGTACCGACAACGTCTACTACGTCAAAGATGTTTTGAAAGAAAATTCCATCTACATTGTGGAAATACTGCTGCTGCCACTTTTGCTACTGCTGCTGCTGCTACTTCTGCTGGTACCAGGTTACTGCCTGATGGCTGATGTTGACGGAGTCTTGTGTGTACGTTACACTGTGGTAATTCCAATGTTATACACTCTTTCTCTCTCGTTTGTGCGAATGGATTTCGATTGAGAAAAAGTGCCATGCAAAGTGGAGAAAGGGGTCACAACTTTCACGCGATATAAAATCTAGATACTGATTCGGGACTGCCGCATTTCCATGTTAGCTTCGGATCTGGTGAGAGGTGTGTTGTTTGTCAGTTTTTTTTTCTTAAATTATTCCTTTCTTCTTTTATTTGTTTTTATTGCTGGCTGAAAGCGTTTCTATTTTAAAGTAGACAAATCGAAACAATCCAACCGATCCTTGTGTACATTTGCAATAATTTCTTAAGAAAAAATAAACCAAAATCGAAAAGAAACAAATTTACGAGTACCAGTGCTTACGAGTATACAGTGTGTTTCAAATCGAATTGAAAAAGAAATTCTTTGTGATTTAAGGATAAAAAAAAAATTCAAATCAAATTAGTGCAAACCAAATTGGATAGAGAAAATACTATACAAAGTGCCATTTTGGATATTAAAAGAGAAAAAAAGAAAATTTTGTGGATTATTTCAGCTGACAAAGGATTAAATAACCAAAACAAAATCTTGGAGTTATCAGGTGAGAATTTTAAGTGTAACACTGTGGAATTTAACATATTCACAAAACCAGACATATGACAATATTGACAAAGCCGAGAGATAAAATTCAAATGAATATAGGTCAGTGAATTGTTAATTAGAAGAATTTCTAACACAAACTCATGTGAGAAGGAAATAAAAACAGCATGCAGTGGTGTTAATTTGCGATATTATGGTGCTTTCCTATGTAGTGATGACTTAGTCCACCCATTTCGTGAAGAACCTAGAGAATATTAAAAAAAAAAAAGAAGATGGATCACAAGTCATGATTTAAACATCATTTTGGAAAGAGAACAATGGGATAGAAAACAAATGAAGAACTGTAGTTTGTGGATTTATGCTAGTTCGCAGCTCAACTCTTTTGTTTTCAAGCTATTGATTGATTCGGCTATGAGAAGTTACAAAACTTCGTACTATAGTGTGGTATTGTTTATAGGAGAAAGAGTGAAAAAGATGACAAAAAATAGATCTTTGTACGATGTTACAGGGCGTGCATAAAACTCTTGACAAACAATGGGGAATGGTTGTTAAGTTTCACTTTACGAATAAGCCCTACGAGCATACTAATTTGTAAAAGTCTCTGTTAGAAATACCATATTCTTCTTCTCCTCAAGTTGTGGTTTATTTCGTTCATACAAGACCCTCTTGTTTCTTTACTTTGAGGGAAATCTGATCTTGAGGTGCGGGCAAGTTTTTTTTACCAAAATCTGAATGTAAGCCACTAGGTAGGTTTGTGTCGTTAGTGAGGAAAAAAAGACGAATGACGTTACCTAATGGCACGTCGCATTTGTTTGGCCCCATGATTAAATTTGAATAGAAAACTATTAATTGCAATGATATCCTTATGCGAAAGAGATTCAAATATTTTACAGCGTATTATGCTGATGATCGGAGGAGAAATGATTTATTTCTCAAAAAGTTCAAGTTTTCAGCGCAAGCAAAATACCGAAATTTGGAAATTGCCTCCATCCTGCCACGAAAAGAAACCTAATTCAGGAACCTTCTTTAATCTGCTTTGGTCCACAGGCTCCTAACGAAACAAACCTAATATATTTTTGGTTTGAAAAAAATTCCTAGCAGACTAAGAGGATAGTCTAACACACTAGCCCATGGGGATTTGGCATGGCTTGACCACATTATTCGACCTACAGTAAAGACGGAAGTAAAATCCAAGACTAGCTACATTGTATCTTCCATTAAATGACTCGAAAAAGTTTCAAGTATTATCGATCGTCATGCAATTGGAAGTATCGTTTGTAGTAGGGACCCCTTTTTATTCGGATATTATCCCCCTCAATAATAGAGGATATAATATAATAATACGATCTACAAAGCTTGAAAGTTTTAACTTCTCGAAACCTACAAATTTTTGTGATTCGGTTTAAAGATACAGAAAGAAGCCTGTTCACTATCGGGAGAAGGTGGACGTTTATTCACTTTTATTAATGTTCATAAGGACCTAACGGAACTTTATATCATCATCATTATTACATCCTTTAAAAATACTTATCTGTAGTTTACAGGCAGAAATTCGCCACGAATTTCTAAACCTTCTTAAACCAGAGAGATTGTTATTAAAAACGATGGTAGCATTGAAAGACTGGAAATTTTATTGAAATTTTATTGGGTGTCCCAACAAGGGCGGGAAATTTATATTTCTAGATGAAATAACGTAGCAAGTACTATTTAGGGAAGAACAAGAACTTCGTCGTTTCTGGCACATCAATCAGGGTTTAGTATCTATCTCATTAATACTTAATTGAATCTCCTTCTTCAAGGCATTGGTGGCCATGAGCTTATTGAGAAAAACTTTAAACTTCAAAAAAGTTATGAGAAAGAAGTTTAAAGGTGTTAAATTGAATGATTAGCCAAAGGGGAGATTACATGAAAGTCTGGTATATTATTATCTGAGACGTTCCTACGGACATTGTTTAACGTGACCTATGGCATACCTTGAAACCACATGTCTTCAAGATTGAAACCATCAAATTTAGACTTAAGAAAAATAGTCTGTGCATTTTCGGTAGCGTCTTTTCGTCACTGTAAATGCGACAATGTTCTTGTTTAAGTATGAAAATGAGCTGAAGATGATTTTGTTTGAAAACTCACCTAATAACATACTTGTTGGTGGTCGATAAACAAGTTTGGAAACACTATTCAACTTTATTGAGTTAGTCGGATCTTGCAATACGCTGTAAAGTGCTTCTTGAAGTGTTCAATTCTTGACGGGACTTTCGGCCACATTCTGGTGTTTTGGACACCAGTCGAAGGCCTGACATTAGTAGTCAACCTAGTCGATGTATCAGGCGCGCAACTAAGTTCTCTCAGTAGATGGCTCCAGCAGTAAGTGCTGATCTATTTTGACATATCCAAAACATTATGAACCAAGCTGAGACATATGGTAAACAAACCGTTTTGATACATTAGTGATTATACTTTTGGTTGTGTGACAATGTCTGATTTTGTGTCAAATTATCGTCATCGCGGGAAGTGTTGATTTTCTTCTTTTATTCGAAGAAAACGGCGACAAAAGCACATCCAGAGTTCCAAAAAGTTTACGAAGATGCTGCTCTAAGTGAAACAACGTGCCGTGATTGGTTCATTATGGTTCGATTATTACTTGTTCGATGACACATGATCTGGCTGATCAGCAGTGCCGCTCATATGAAGACATCAAAAAATGGCTTGATTCGTGGATAGCCTCAAAAGATGAACACATTTACCGTAACGGTATTCGAGCTCTGCCAGAAAGATCGGAAAAGTTGTAGCTAGCGATGGGTAATACTTTGAATGATTCATTTTTAAGCATTTTTTCACAATAAAGTTGCATTTTCATAAAAAAAAAAAACAGCGATAACATAAATCTTTTGATTATCTTGTATTTGGCACCTGTTATACTATACTGTTTAGATTTTCCAATCTTAAAACGGAATACCTGCATTCGGTTTTGGCTAGTTATGCTCTTCGAGTTTTGACACCCTTATCTAGATGAAAACCAATACCTTTATGCTCCTTATTTGTATCCTTTAAAAGTATTATAGATCCTCAATCTTCCGCAGTAGCTGTTGCCACTAAAGTATGCAACCAAGACGCGATTTAACAATCTGCAGATTGGGTCTTTTCTGCTGAGTGGTGCAAGAATTCTGCTGACATCAAAAGGTTTTTTTGATTTGGGTCTGCCCGCACACTTAGGGGTCATACCAATAACAACGAAAGTCCTAATTGAGGATGTAGGCAATCCAGGGTTCTAAGAAATCATCAACTTATATCATTTCACTCGCTCCCATTTTAAACTAGAACTAAGATACTTATAATACTCTGTGAATTCAGCCTTCCAAATTTATTTAGAAACGTCTTCAATTCTCAAACAAGTTTAGAAATGTTAATGGAGGCTCTACATGCAAAAAAATATGCCCATTACACCTATTCTTCGCAATATTCATAGTTATTAGGATTTCATAAACCACTCCTTAGAAGATAGACGCAGATTTAAATGATGAGGAATTAATCTTAAAGTAGTCAATTGTCATTTTCTCTAAAGTTGGCAATGCGATATTTTTCATTAGTTTTAAAGCCATCCCAGAAGGTCCAACTCAAAGCTAGCTTTGAGTACAGGGAAGCAGGTCGACACCATTATTTCGCAGAAGTCGGAAAAGCCATCACGATTGCATCATATGGCATGTTTGTAAGACTACGGTTAAAAGACATTCGAAAATTTAGTGTGAAGTGAACCAAACCCTATAACATACGAATGTTGGGGGACTTTGCGAAACCGGAAATAGGTCACATTAACTAAAAGACTTGAGTGTTTTCCATCAGTATACCCACAAGCCCACTTTCGGACGTACTCTGAAATATCGTGATTCGTTCTTAAGCCGAACATTATAACATTCAAACACTTAAAACCAACGTACATCGGTACCTATCTTTCTTTCCTCCCTAAATTTCCTTCGCTCGCGCTGTGTACAAACGTTTTAAGGGTACCTTAACACCTTGAGCGCGCTCTACTTTATAAAAAAAAAGGGAAGTGTTTCTTCATTTTGAAACATTCATTTCAATCGGTTCTCCGTCTCCCTATACTTATACCGTCTTCCCAGACAGTTTTACCAGTTCATTCAGAGCAGAGCGGTAGATCCAGACCATTCACCTCCGTGACAAAAAAAAAATATAGTGGATAAGTATCACCTTGGCTTTTTTCCACTTGACAACATATTATTTACGAGGAGTCCAAAGAGACTCTCTCTCGAGGGTAACACCTAGATATTCATATATTTTTTTATAGATGATGGTCATTGACTTAAGGTTCAGCAATATTTCTTTTTATGGAAGAGTCTGTTAAGATTAATAATTCTATTGAAGTTGGGCTGACTTCTTGCTTTCACCAAATTTTGGCCAAGTAATCGGTATTGTTTGGGCAGATGAGGTAGTGTGTTAGAGTTTTGGTATGTTTATTCGAAGTTGGATGTATAAATATGTTTGTTTATATAAGTTGAGGTATTACAGGATTTAGGAAGCAACGACACTTGGGAAATCATGGAGTCAATCAGTTGTCGCTTCTGCTCCTATCTTTTTAAACACCTTTAAAATGTTCATTGCGTTTCAATACGACTTCTTCAATGATTAACTCTTTATTTTGGTCAAGGAATATATCAATAATAATGCGGACTATAGTTGGAAAATTACTTAGAAATCAGCAGTTTCATACTGTCACTATAGAATCTGGTGCTTAAGAAAAAAAAAGAAGTTGCATTGTAACACGAAGCACATCTTTGAAATTATTCTTTAAATTTAATGGTTTTATGACTGGAGGTCTTTTATTCAACCTGTATAAGTAGTTTCCATACTTCATAATGCTAACTTTTTGGATATAGGCTTGTAAGATCAAATAGACGATAGCTCTTTAAAAAAAAGAAAAAGCCCCGCAAATAAGCCCCCACTTTGCAAGCTGATTTATTTAATGCCTAAAATCGAACATAAACGCTAGATAATTGGACATTAAATACCAGGATAAAAAGTTTGGAGCCGTTTATCAAACTTTATATTCTTTGATACCAAACTCATCGAGAAGGTAAATTCCACAAATGAAAAATAGGTTACAGTCAACGTCCTGGAAGAGTCAGTTCATCAGCTACTACGCAAGAGCCCTAGCGAAAGTCCAAGCTACTATTTTACACTATTGCACTCATCTTGCAATCAAGGTCTTTTTAAAAGCCAACATTTCTGTCTAGGAATATGTTCTCACTCGCTGGACTTTCGGAGTCGGAGACAAACCAAGACCCCCATCTGTGCCAAAAATGATTCGGCTGACAAAATAGACAGTAAAGACATTTAGCCATTCTAATCTCAGACATGTATATTTGGTGAAGATGGAGATGGTTAGGTAGCCTAAATGTGTAGCGGTGAGATATATTATATTATATACAGTGACCACTCTACTTTACTTTACTTATATTACTTACCTTACCTTACTTATATTACTACCAGGTCTTCCTTTACCGTGTTGTTCCTCTGGCATGGAATCTAAGACACAAAAGGCAGTTCAAATTTTTCAAAATTTCCTCAGAAATTCCTTTTAAGTGTATTTTTATTTCTTTCATTACATTTTTGATTTCCATTCCGGCAATATCAACTGTAGAGAATCACCAGACGTTTTTAATTACATATGTATGTTTAGATCGATCTGAAAGTGTCCACCAGTGCAAAATTTTAACACGGCTGTGTCTGACCCACTGCTTAAATATCCTTGCTTTGTAGATTGGTGCATTGTTGTGTTAAAGGTCCCTTGTCTATAGCACTTGGAATTGTAGTTTTTCACCCTCAAGCGTTGCCTTTGCTTCTGCACTTCTGGATAGAAAATGTTTCTCCAGACGATGTCGAGTTATTCGTTTCCTCTCTATATTTATAATCTCCTAAATTATACCCATAGATCCGATATCGTTCGTATCGCGTATCGTATCTTCAAATGTAGTCGTTTCATGTTTCGAGACTCTGTACAATTTGCAGTTTTGAATGCAATTTTGATAGCATTCAACAGCAAACTGGATAGCCTAAAGCAAAAGTTTCAAAATAGACTACTCTATTGTAACTTGAGTCTAGTTACGTATACGCCCCAGAATTTGAACTATTTCACCAGTTTCTCTTTCGGCGAAAACGTACTGTTGTACAGCGGAAATTTAACCGAATCTTGACATGACATGATGACAAGTCGAAAACAATAGTTTTAAGTAGTTCATCCTAGATTTCCGTAGACTAAACAACAATTATATATACAATGCTTCCCATTCATAGTACGCGCTACAATTCTGTGGTAGTTCTAATTGTTCATTCAAATAGTGCACCGAATATAGCACAATGAAAACATTGGTGCACCAGTACCACCATCACTACCAGTACTACTGGATATTTCGGTTGCATTCTCTGTGAAACTCTGACTATATCTAATTTTCTGCACGCAATTTAAAAAAATGTTACAAAAATAAATAATACCTGCAATTAATTATACGTACGGGGCGATAGAAGATGCTCAATGGCCGCACAGAAATGGTAGAAAAAAAAAACTTTCTTTCATACCATCTGTGGTAGTGAGACCAAGACTGGAAGTGAGTTGTGAATGCGCGCATCCAATGACAAGTGCAGCCGGCTGTGCAACAATTAAGAAAGCACCAGGGAAAAATAAAACCCTTTCATTTTACACTTACATACGAGTACTTGTATTCTCAACCACATACTCGTATAGATATATCATCTGGATTGGCGAACGTGAAATGTATCTCAAAAGTTATCACAACAACAAAAAGAAGTAATCCCAGTACTGATGGCTACCATGGACGGAAGTACGCCTGGCTTCAGTTAGGATCAAGTTTTTTTTTTTGTTTTACTTTTTTTCTGGTCTTTTCTGCGAAATAAAAATGGAAAGCACTTTCTTCTTGAACCGCAACAGAGGCAACATATTAAAGTCGATACGACTTTGTGCAGAGGGTTTCGCATGAAACTAGGTCAAACTTCTCAATGGCCTGCTGCACATATAGCCAAAGACTATGCATACAAATACACATGTACTGATAAACTTGGATGTGGAGCGTTGAAATGTCTGGTGGTGTTGCATTGCAATTTACCAGCAGGCGGGCAGGATATTTTACTAAAAAGTGCAAGCCCTTGAGTTTTTACTTTCATTTCTGTTTGTAGTTTTTGTAAGAACAGGTTTTTCCTACCTTTGCCTTGTTTTTTTTTTTTTATTTGTTCATTTAAATGAGTTTATTTCGATTTCATTACGTTTACAACGGTTATTTATTGAACCGACGTAATGCACAAAAAAAATATTTTCGTTCATTTTACTCGATTGTGTGGACAAAGACCCAGTTCGCATGTCAACTCTTTTGTTTTTTTAAGCGAAAATATTACTTTTTTCGAGAGGTAGTATCTGTTCTTTTCTTTTTTTAAAAAAAAAAAAAAAAAACCAAAAGATAAGTTAAACTAATTACGAAAAACACTTTCCCTGTCGACGTTGTGTATTTTCTGTTTGCTCGCACCTTATGGGTGGTAAAATAGATTGACTGATGAGCTGTAGAGATTACTCGTCCTCGTTGATGACAATTCTCACCACATGCAGGTAACAACTGATATTACTTCTCGTTGTAGAATGGCGTAAAACTAGAGCAAAGAAAATTAATTGGTTACCTGCTTTACATAATTTGAGCCTTATCAGTACCCATAATAGGCATGGTGTAGTGAAGTAAGGTTTGTTAAACAAATTGGAAACAATTGCTGGAAGTGGGTTTTCGATTTATCGTGGTTAAGTGCTATTTTCTCTTCATTATAGGTGCACATTTGATAAGAGTAAATTAGTGCAAACTTTTATAGGTTAAATGTGGTAGACAAAAAAATTGCGTAAAACTTGTAAATACTACTCACAGCGGGTGCTTCAGTTTCAGTTTCAGTTTCGGTTTGAGGTTGTGGTTTCCTAACACATCCATTAGCGATGGCAATTTGCCAAAAGGTATTCTTGCCTCACCCCTGTTAAAGTGAACATAATTTCACTTTCACAGACGTAACCTTGTTTGACGTTTTTGTTCAGAAATTCACTTAGCATGACCAAGTGAATTGCTTTAACAATTGCTATTCAGCTGTCTGTTTGAGTTGTTTTATTTGCAAGAGTTGGATTTTTTTTTTATTATTTTTTGCTGGAAACTTATAATGGGGGAAATGATTAAACGGTATTTCATATGTATATTTTTATTTTGGTTGCTAAGGGATTTTGGGTTGCAGGAAAGACTCTATTTTTAAAGTTAATGCCTTATAAATGCATGCACTTTGACTAACAATTGGCTTATTACTATTTGCAAGGTTAGAAATGTAACATATTGTTGGTATTTTCTTACATTCCTTTGTGCTTTGCTACTTACTTACACTTACTTTACACGGCAGCCTTTCACTCTGTTCGATTCCGGGAAAGCTTTTTCCAGTGGTCCACATTAAGCGTTCTGGCATCGGCGATAGCTTGATCTTTAACATTGAGACTCGGTCTTTCTGTACCAAAAGCGACTGAGAATATCTATGTCGTCTGCATTCCCCCGCAGCTGAACAGATTTGTTGAAGATAGTTCCTTTCATATTGGCACCTGCGCTTCATACTATCTGCCTCAAAACTACGTATATTGAAAAAATCACATAGTGATGCAACTCCTTGCTGAAATCCGGTAGAATAATTTGAAGGAGTTATTTCTACACTGCACATGTCTTTTACAGCATCAAGTGACATAGCTGAATCGGTTTTTGCGCAATTGTAGTACTCAAAACGGCTACCAGCATTGTATGCAGATTTTAAGTCGATTGATAAGTAGCACTTATTTGGCATTTGTTTGAATTTTTCATGATTTGTATCCGTGCAACGATACTCCCAATCTGAAAGTCATGTTAGTTGCCCATTAATTTGTTGCAGAAAGTACATAGATGCCAATATTTTACAGATATATTCGTCAGTAAATTGATAATCATATGAACTAGTGGGTGTTTCGTATAGATGCTGCTGATTTCTACTGATTTTCACCACACAGTGGTGTCTTTAACCTTCTGAAAAATCGAACATGAAACCTATTCACATGGACAATTTATCAGAAGGAAAATACTGGGTATAGAAGCATTCGTAGCACTAATTTTGCTTTCTGAGAGAGTTCAGGCATCCTACCCATTCTTTTCAAATAGTGTGGGTTTGCTTCACATTTTAAGAGGTTGGCCGCTTGATGAAGATCGATACGTCGTATTGAAGGTAGTTGCACTATCAGCAGGATTTCTGTGTAAAGACAATGAAATGATAAACTTTGCAATAAAATTTTTGAGCTTTCTCGGCAAGAAAGGTGATCATTTATGCCCAAGATATTGTTCCATAGGTACTAACACATATTTTTTATATAAAGGGTATTTCGTTGAGTGCTTCCTATCTTTAAATTTAAATAAAAGAAAGTGTATGTGTGAGATATCGTCGAAATTTTTAATTCGTTTGAAAGACGTATCGATGCCATTATAACATCGTTTAAATGTTCACCGCGACTTCTCTGGGTGGCGCGCATCCGAAATGTCCAATTTATGTTGGCTTTATTTGCATAGACCTGCGACTTTAGAAAACCCCGCAAGAAAAAGACTAACAGGGTCAAATCGCACAATCCGGTTGCCAGTTCACATCACCTCCACGTGAGGTGACCACGCCATCGAATCGCTCGTGCAGAATTTCCAATGTGGCGTGAGCTGTGTGGCACGTAGCGCCGTCCTGGTGAAACCACATGTCGTTGATGTCCATATCATCTAATTCAGACCTAAAGAAGTTGGTAATCATCGACCTATAGCGCTCACCGTTGACGGTGATGGCCTGGCTAACGTCGTTCTCAAAGAAATATGGACAGATGACGCCGGCAGCTCAAAATCCAAAAACCAAACAGTGACATTTTCGGGATACATTGGATGTTCTTGCATCTCATGTGGATTGGTATCGTCCCAAATTCGACAATTTTATTTTTTGATGTACCCATTCATCCATAAATGGGCCTCATCGCTGAAGATGATTTTTCGATGAAAATTAGGATCAGTTTCCAACTGCTCCAGAGGCCATTCAGCGAACACACGCCGTTGCCTTTGTCATTTACTTTCAGCTCCTGGGTCAGTTGAATTTTGTACGGGTGCAGGCCCAAGTCACGGCGCAAAATTCGCCAAGTTGTGGTCTGCGAAAGGCCGAGTTCTTGTGAGCGACGCGAAGTCGACTACCCCAGATTCTCTTGCATGAGTGACCATGGCTCAAGTGGTAGTGTATTGGCTTCCCAATCGGACGGTTCGGGGTTCAATACCAGCAGTGACTGAAAGACTTTTTTTCAGGCAATTAAGTCGTGTGAGATGAATGGTTGCTTAAATACAACATCAAGTCCAATTTACACTAATAATTTAGTCTCCCCATTAAATGGCATCCAACACCCATGGAGCGAAATAACCACTGAGCCCATACATTTTTCTCTCTCTCTGTATCCAATTTTCCGAAAAACTTAACACGTGCTCCGTCATTTTAAGAGTAGTAATACTAGTTAAGTTATTTAAAAAAAAAAACACTCTCAAGGACAGCGGCGATGCTTTCAGCAGATTTTCCGTTTCTTCGACATACGGGTATTAGTTTATCGTTTATCGTTTACTGAACCAGTGGACACAAATTTATCTACCACACTGCGAATAGTCCTCTCGGTATGAAGATTATGGCGACCCTAAAATGGTCGAAACGCGCGGAATGTTACTCGAATAGAACACCCATTTTGATAAAACAATTTTGTCATTTATTTAACGCTATGTCCGTCCATGGTGATTTGGCAAAATCGACTGAATAGATGACAGCCAATTTGACAGATGTTGATTCAACAATATGGCCACCATCAACTGCCAAAGTACGGAAGTCCCTATTGGAAGATCCTGTACTTCGAGGATTGAATTTTAGTCGTGTCGATTTCGTTTTGCACTACACTCTACTTCCAATATGTTTAGAAGATAATACCCTTCAGTTAGCAATGCTAATGTTTATTCTTTAATAAGTCCGGATATGACCGTTTGTTAATTTTCTTGGAAGTTAAATTAGAGGCATGTATAGCTACTACGTAGAAAAATAATTGTTCTATGACAATTAATCATAAGAAGCCTCGCTTATTTCTGGAAAATTCTAATCCCAATCCTAAGATCCTAATCAATACTCGCTAAAGGGGAGATGGCATTAGAGAAATCTTCTGCTTTTCGGTGTTGGTCGAGATTTGAACCCAGATGGTTAACGAACTTAACCACTGCTTCACACCAGAAACTTATCCGATATTGGCCATTGTGATCCTGCTGGCAAAAAGATCTAACTACTCGTTACTCAACAGCGTTAGACACAAACCTTTTTACACGTTAGAATAGCTGGAACATTTTTTGCCATTTTAATGATGCTTTGCCTTAGAAGAAGTTCAACATATTCTTTCTTTACCCAAACAGAATATTTCTGTGAATCATCTCGATCTTCCGCCACTCATTAACAGCAATCTCCCAATGGAATCTATCAAAGAGACATGAACAAGCCATCGATTGGATTTAATGCTTTTGAGAGGCTCATTTAACTGATCATATCGCATTCATTCTTTATTTTGGTAGATAGACTGGAGTTTACGTACGCTGTTTTCAAAGTTCATTCAAGCGTTCTATCTTATAATCTCCACCAAAAGTATGTTTAAGTTGGAATGCACTCTCTTGACTGTTCTATTTTTTCATTATTATTGAAATGTTATAAAGTTGTTAACATTTGAAAACGCGCTGATATTCTTAAAAACAAATTTATACTTTTTATCTGTCGAATCCCCAGCTGCAAGTTACGCAGGACCTCTTTCGAAATGGCCGCCATTTGCCTTAAAGCACGACCTGAGATGTACTGGCCAATCATCAATTGCATTACAGACCTCATTCATTGGAAAGTTGTCGACAGCGCGGATAAGGGTTCGCTTCAAAGACTCAATATGTCAGAGATGAGTAGAGCAGGCCATTCCCTCTAAAACGGACAACAACTTGTAATCCAAAGGGTTGATGTCCAGGCTACCAGCTGGCGAATCATTGTTTTATAGCCACTCTTGAGAGTTTTCACCTTGTGGGCCGGAGCAGAATATTGTTGGAATGTCCAGTGTTTGTTTGAGAAAATTTTTCGGCTTAGCGCCTTAACGACGTCTTTCAAAACAGTGGTTTGGTAAACATTCATCGAAATCTTGACACTTTGTCATAAAGATGGAGATTGGTTATGCCACCGTAGCTCACTCTCCACTATACCATTAGATTTGCGGGGTGATGGCCTCTTTCAATGCTGTTTTTGATGTCCGAGCATACACTCGATCATTTTGCTTCTTAGCAGTTTCTTCAACGGTAAACATTTTCTCGTCGGTCAACAGAATTTGTCTGTAAGCATTTTTAGCGTACCGCCTTAAGAGTGCTTTTAATTTATTCTTACGTTCTTGCTTCAATGCGACTGTTTGCGAGTGTCTAGTGTGTCTTTTGTAGGCACTAAGTTCCAAGTCTTCTTTGATGATTGGAGACATGCATTTTTGCGAAATGTTCAATTTCTGTGACAAGATCTTCTGCTTTCTCAATGGTTTGCGTCTGATTCGAGCCTGTACGGCTTTGATGGCTTCCGGAGCCCTCATAGTGCGTGGACGGCCGGATCTTTGACGGTCACGTCCTCCATTAGTATCCTCGAATAATTTAACAGTCGGAAGGTCTGGAAGATATCACGTTTTGTCATATTACACTTGTAAAGGGTGTTTTTTTAGAGGTACACAAATTCAATATGAAATAAAAAACTTGAAACTAATGTTAATGTCTATCATATTAGCTTTATTTAATAGATAATTTTATGCCATATTGAAATATGATATCGGACATATGGGCTTTACGGCTAGCTTGAATGAAGCTCAATCATGAAGTCCAATTTTCGAGAAGTCTATCGAGAAACTGGGCCCGTATATTAGGAGTAATACGGCGAATGTTGACTTCCAAATCGTCCAACGTCTCTGGTTTATCGGCATAGACTAGTGAGTTCACATACCCTCAAAGAAAGTAATCTAAAGGTGTGAGATCACAGGATCATGGAGGCCAGTTCACAAGTTCATTACGCGAAATTATGCGTTCAGCAAATGTTTCCCACAATAAATTGATGGTGCCGCGCGCCGTGTAGCATCTTGCGCCATCTTTTTGAAACCAAAGTTCTGTCACGTCAATGCCATTCAACTGAGGAACGAAGAAGTCAGAAATTATGTTTCTATACCGCTCTCCATTGACGATAACATTCTCGCCGGTATTGTCCTTAAAGATGATTCTACTAGCCCATAAAGCACACCAAATAGTGAATTTTAATGGGTGTAAGGGAGTCTCAATAAATTACCACATTCGGCAATTTTGCTTGTTTACATATCCATTTAACCAAAAATGGGCCTCATCGGAGAACAAAGTTTTGCGTTGAAAATGAGGATCAAGCTGAATCACGTTTTTGGCCCATTCACCGAACCTACGACGCGTATAATGGTCACGCGATTTCAACTCTTGCACAAGCTGGATCTTACAATATAAGATTTTAGGCCAAGATCTTTCCGCAAAATCTTCCACAAAGTGGATGGGCATAGCTCCAAATGCTGTGCACGATGGCGAATTGACTCATTCGAATTCTCCTCAACACTGCGCTCCACAACGGGGGGATGCGTATTATCCACTAGAGTGTATGTGGTGCGAAAAAGATTCATCGTGTTCCGAATAACTTGCTCAGATAGACGATTATGTCGACCGTAAAATGGACGTAGCGCACGATTAGTTTGGCGAACCGAACCATGGTTATCAAAATAAATTTTGCACAAAAAAATGTTAAATTAGCCGCAAAGCTCGTGTGGTTTGATACGCTTAAGTCTTTGGATCATGATTGCTGTTTCTTGGTTAAAGTCGGGGTGTAAGTACGAATATCTTACATACCAGGGTGCCTTGAAGATGTTAATTAAAGCTTTGTTTTGGAAGCGTTGGATCATAGAAATATTGATTTTGGCAGTACATCCGCAATAGTTGGATACCATACTGGTATATCCTTACTGGTTTCAGTATTTGTTTATAAATTAAAAGTTTATTTTGCATCTAGTAACGATTTTTTACAAAGGAGTTAAGTTTTCTTAGTTTGACATTGAGTTCTTCCTTTTTTCTTTGTAACGTGATCGTTCCATCTAAGTGTGGCATCTAGATTCATCCCCAGGGAGTTTGAACTCCAGAAATAAATATAGGGAATTGAAGGATTTTTCTATTTGTAAAGTTTGCATGAGCTGTTTTCAAGTGAATTCGGTTATTTTTGATCCATCTCAGAAATCTATCCACAGGACTTTGAAGGTATTCAGTTGACTCGCGTTCGTTTTTCGCAACTGTAAGTATAGCTGTGTCATCAGTAAACGTGGCTATTGTACTATCTGAAGGTTTTGGTGTGTCGTTGGTAAAAAGCAGATATATAAGTGGACCTAGGATACTTCCTTGTGGAACTCTAGCTTTTATTCTTATGAGTTTTGAGTAAAAACTACCTTGTCCGATCGTAAAGTATCTATTCGTGAGACACGACTCTAGCACTTCTGTATATTTCCTTGGAAAGAGTGGTTTTATATTGTTAAGGAGGCATGCTGGTCAAATATGCCTTTGCGACATCCAAAAATACGGCTGAGTAAACCATTTTATCCTCCAGAGCTTTTTCGATAACGTTAGTATCCCGATGTACTTGTTCTATGGTAGAATGTCTATCAATTTAGCTTCAGATATTCTGGAATAATATTTCGGCCAGTTGTGAATGGACTTAGTCTCCCTTGGAAAACCGTTTCGAAAAGTTTAGAAAAAATGGTTAAAAAAGAGATTGGTCTGTAAGATGACGGCTGAGGAGGGTCTTTTCCTAGTTTTGGGAATCATAATCGCGTCTGCGACTTTTCAGTGACAGGGAATATGTTTCAAATTAAAGCACACATTCATTAATATTGCCAGCTTGAGAAAAGCCCTTGGTTGCAGTTCCTGTAGGACCTCGACAGTTATTATGTAAATCGTGCCAAAGTGATTTTATAATAAGTCTGATTTCATCAGACTGTTCTACTTGTGGCCAAATGTCAATGATTCGAGATTCATTGGGTTGAAAGGTCTCCATTAGATACTCAGCGAATAAGTCAGCCTTTTTGGTGTTTGGTTTAGCCGTAGCGTTTCTTTATTTTAAAGATGGGTTCTGTTGTACTGGACGTTTTAGGTATTTTGTAGGCCTCCAAAGTTAGTATTCTGTTTGCTTGTCAGCAGTCAGTTCGCTCAGAAACCGGTTAAATGATTAGATTTTAAAATCTTTTAGATGGTGTCTTATCAATTCAGTTAGCCTATTAAGCAATGATTTATAGAGTGGATATCTCGTCTGCTGCCATCTTTTCCTAACATTTCGCTTTTCAGCTATCAAGTCCATTATGAGTTTTTCAGGCTGCACCTTGTAATTGTTTAGTAAATAAAAGTACTTTATAAGTCAGTTCGGTTTCATCAGTCAACAGTTTGCTAAAATCTAGGATTGGATCTAAGAAAGCTCTAAAATATTGCCAATTCGTAAGTTTGTTTGTAAGGTGTAAGTTTGGATTTGTCATGATAACGCAATCACGGAGAGTGTGATATGCTGGAACATGATCACATTTTAAATCTGTTCTGTTTTCTATTACGAGTTAGGTTTTGGCTGTAGTTGTAATTTTACAAAAGGTCGTATATGTACTCGTATAGTGCAATATGAACTAAAATATTTTTTTCAGGAAGCCATGTTTCTAACTTGACAGTCACACGGCATTATCATATTCTCTTCGATCCGGGAAACGTTGTTTGGTGAATTCTTAGTATTTCATCTTGTCACAGAACTGGGACTCAAAAATTATACTGGCTGGAGCATTGTTCTACATTCGCTTTATTATCGATCCCCTAGCTCAGAAACTTCAACTGATGCTGCGCATTAGTTGCAAGGTAGCAGACCTGAAGACGATGACATAGAGTATTCAATAGAATTTTGCAGGTAACGTGCAGCTGTATTGGCTTTTTCGAAATTAGGATTCATAGAGCTAATGGGCCGAATATTACCAGAGTTTCGTATCCCCACGGATTTGTGTGTCCATCCTCCCAAAATATATGTCGGTTCTTTTATATCTATATTATATATACGAGTGTATTTTTGTTTTTACCTAGGGGATTGTGGAAAAGCGAACAACGACAGGAAGTAGTACCGCTATGCTGCAAGTACTGTACAGCTCTCACCCACTAAAAATTACCTTAACTCCTTTCATCTTAACATCATCCATTCCGAAACCGCTTTCGCATTACTTCAGAATGGTGTCGTTTTCTTTCCCCTTTGGGACCGGCTTTTTCATATTTATCTTCTTGAGCACGGTCATTCTATCTTGCCGGTGAAGATTTCATCAGTTTGTTAGAGTTATATTTTCGTCTTGCTTCAGCATCTCGCGTCAGCATCTCGCGTCAACATCTTTTCGACCATGTTTTTAGGGCTGATTACGCCGATACTGCTTTCCAGTTCCTGTCGTACAGCTTCCCACCTTCCCCAAAACCAACAAAGTGTGGTTTGCATCGTCTACTAGATAGTCCCCATACTGGTAAGATGGTACCGATATTGTGAAGGCAAGCGTTGAAATGGCCGTATCCGGTGAAAAACTGGGCGCCGTAGTAGTTTACTTAGTCGTGTTTCCGTCCATTCCGTTTAGCCACGTCCTTGACCAGCTTCGCAGTCCATCACCTTCTATTTTCCGAGTTCCAGCGGTTTTGCCACTATCGTTTCATGAGCTCCTTTGCCTCCCTGATTTCCGCTTTCACTCCAATTTCCGCCTTTTTGTCGTAGACGTACTTCTTTTTTGTCGCTAGGATATCGATGGGGGTAGCATCTGCGATTACAAGGATGGCTGGTTCTGACACAGTTCGGTATGAGCTTGACATGAGTAGAGCGTTTCTGGACTACAGCTATCTGCTTCCTGAACTTTTCTTGTCTATGCCTAAGGAACTCGATTGAAAAGCCATCAAATCATGTGCCTTTACTGTTCTACAGTTTCGGATAACCAAGCCGATTTGATTTAATTAGAGCTTCTTTGCTATAGTAGTATAGAGCCTACGTAATGAATTTGAAGTCAGGTGCAAACTTTAAGGATTGATTCAGTATCTTCCCAGCCTTAGTCACTGCCATTCGCAGTGCCACAACTATTACTTTTTAAAATTTTATACCACCGGGAGGTATGGTAGGATCCTTCAAAAATATTATGAATAAGATATCGAGTGTACCAGGGCATATGGATGTCCCACGCAACTTGATTAGAAAGTGGTCGGTGAGGGATAGATCATAGGCCTTCCTTTCCGTCAGAGTTATTTTAAGCACTCTTAATGGAACCATTGGAGATGAGGACATCGGTCATTGTACATTACATATACAATAACTAATACTATTTGGTCGACAGGTAGATAGAAGAGATCATAATCTCTAGTAAAGCACAGTTGTTGAGGCGCGTGAGTCATCTCTGATACTAACGATATTTATATTAAACGTCTGATCGTATTTGTTGTTTAGTTCCTCGAACCACACGCAAGACCTTGAGCGCCCACTGTTTACGCGCGCCATCGTGTTCTGAGTTCTGCACTGTATATATGTTACATCCCAGTGTTCGCGATTCCTTCTCAACTGTTCTTCTTGGGGTGTAGCAGAAATCTATTGTCCAGGCATTGTTCAATAATGATCCGCACCGCAGTATGTTGCACGCATGGTGATTTGGCTCAAAAACTCGCCCCTTCGTGGTCGAGTATTAAATCGAGATGCACTCTAATTCGTTCTAGCTATTGATACGTCTAATGTTGCAAGCACGCATATACCTCTGCAGGTTTCACATTCTGTCAGGTTTTCCTTCTTAGGCAGTTTGACAATCGTTCCTCTCTTCCAATCTTAGGGAAAGATTTCCGTTTCCCATGCATTTCTATTTGGGTGCGGCTTGGAAGATGCCATCTATGCTAACTGCTTTGTTTCTCTTGAAGGCCCTGATAGCCGATACAATTTCAGTGTTACTGGCAGCGAAGGTGCGTATCTGGGAATTGGTTTTCGCGAAACGGTCATCAGGATCTGGAACCGGTTTGCTACTTGTTAAATGATTTATATAGAGTACAGTAGCAAAGTGTTCCTTCAATCTGGCTCCTCATCCGAAGTCAAATGGTTTCCGTCAAAGTCTTTTATAAAATTAAATTCAGAACTTTAACCTCCTGTAAGTTTCTTTAGAATATTTTAAACTGTCCTACTGTCACACCTACTAATTGCTTCTTCTGCTTTGGTGGCCACTGCGTTGATATAATCACGCTTACACTACCCTGCACTTTTTTAAATTTTTTTTTTTTGGAACTGCACGCTCTTCGATCCGTGTCCAGATAAATGTTGAAAGCTATGTCTTCTGGCTTTTTTGTCTTTTATCAACAATAGTGTCTGCCCGAGATGAAAAACACATTTTCGTAGCCTTCTAGTACTCATCGAATTTTGCAGGAGTGGGACTGCTGATTGTTTGAGCCTCTAAGGCACAAACGAGTTCTTGACGGATGTATACGAAGGCGTATTGGAACTATGATAAAATGAATCGTCTCCAAAGCGATGCCTGCTCCACATTTATATCAGATATCTTCGATGCAGTATCTAAAATACCAGCTTATCGCTATCTGATCGATCTGGCTCGATGGCCGCTGTCTATTAAGATCTTATAGCAGTTGTTGTGCTTAAATAGTGTTCCTCCAATGACCGGAGGTTGCCGTGCAAAAGTCAACAAACTTTTCGCTGTTTTCATCTCCGATGTTTCTGAGGTCATGTGGTCCCATCACTTGTTTAAGCTCTGTGCTGGGGTTTATTAGCTTTGCATTAAAATCGCCAATCACGATCGGAATGTCTCCGTTAGGCGTTCAATTGCTGGCGATACCTAGCTGGCAGTAATCAAATAATCGGTTAAAATTATGCTTGGCCTCATTGGTAGTATAGTTTGGTGGAGCGTAGCCCTAGATAATGTTTTTCATTCTACCCTTCAACCTATCCTACCACTAAGCGGCAAGTAGGATTTGAAATTACCACGCTCTTTTGGGGTCAGTAGTGGATCTACTCCATTTCGCGTGTGGTGTTCTGCGGTTTGACTGAGTAGAGGGAGAAGCTGCATTTTTTTTTTTATATTTGCGCGCGCTCAAGGGATTTAAGCACCCTTAAAATGCTAGAACACAGAGCGGGCAAAGGAAAATCAGAGAGGATAGAAAGAGAGGTACCGGGGAGCGTTGGTTTTAAATGTTTGAAGGTTATAATGACTAGGAAATAAAGAGCTAGGCAGGGCATTCCATAAGCGAGATGTACGGCTTAGGAACGAATCACGATATTTTAGAGAACGTCCGAAAGTGGGCTTGAGGGTATTCAGATGAGCATTCATAGCGAGACGGGTGTTACAGTTCAAAGTAGACATTTCGTAGCATTTTTGACGACCCCGTATATGTCATTTCAACGTAAGTTCTCATTGACACACAGACCGAGAATGGAAAGTTTACCGGTTTCGACGATGCAAGCGCCATTCATGAATAACGGCTGGGTGTTTAAATGTCGCTTTAACGACAGCAGACAGCATTGCTTTTTGGGTGCATTAAATTGTACTCTGTTAGTGGTTCCCCAATTAGTTATACTGTTCCTATCCCATCTCGGAGGGCTTGCGCCGCAATAACCTAAGCAGAAGCTGCAGGGAAGAGGAGGAGATTAAATCTATCGATCACATAAGAGCCTAATAGGATTCACATCATTGCCTTGGTGATTCCTATTTGACTGTCATTCTTTTAAGATTCCCAGGAATAATACTTCTATCGTGTGGGAACAGTGTACCCTCTGCTGGTCCAAGAGTCCAGTGACTCCATGTTACAAAAGACACATCAACCAACTTATAGTAATTAGCCGCTTGTTGTTTGGCTTTCTAATAGAATATCTGGTCGTTTGATATCCTAAAGATACGATACCAAACAGGTCGTCTTCCAAGCATGGTTATTTCTTCACTCCTTTTGCCTGACTCGGCACGGTTTCATCGTAACCCTAGTCGCGCGCTCCAGCGAGAAGCCATGTCTCTATCGATAAGTAAAATTACAAGGTGGTTAGGGGATTCCTTTTACGAAGTGGTTATTGCTATCACTGATATCATTAACCAAAATAGAGTTTCTGTTGAACTAACATCGGACTATTTATCGTTTCTGCTGACTTTCAAATAAAGGAAAAGTAGAAAGTAACTACGAAATAATAGTAAACGTATAAATCCTAAGGACCTTTGATGGGCTTTAGGTGATTTTCTTGAATGCCAGATTAAAATAATCGCAGTCCTTTTCAATGATCTAAAAACGTGCACAATGAGTTGCGGACCTACATACCATAGTCTTGTAAGAGGGCTGACCTAATAAAATCGATTACATATTCTCGTTTTCGTTTCCTTTATTTTGTAGCAGGCTTAAAATAAATTTGTAAATACGTTTTCGTCTTTCTCCTCTATTTTCAAATTTTCACTTTTGCCTAAGTCCATTAAGACCTCGTACCAAACGAAGTATCCGTGTAGATCGAATCTAAAGTGTCAAGTGGTAATATCTGCATTTTCACTCCAAACTCTGAATAAATCTACCCCCACTATCCATCATCTAACTGTTAATTGTTTTTTGTTTTTTTTTTTTTTTTTTTATTTCTATTTAACACTTTTGTTTCCCTAGTAAATTAACGTGTAAATAAATTGAACAAAACAAATGCCGATTAAGGCCACCAAATTTACACTGAACTAAATTGTGTTACAGTGGTATCGGATGGAGAAGACAATGGAATCGTTAAAAATGCAAAAAGACCACAAAACGAATAATGATCTACTCAAGATCCAAGCCATTGAAAATGGCCCTAAGTGAAATCTTTGCTGATTGTGTTGGGATCTTATATAAGACATCATTTTGAATGGTCCACCCAAAAGACAACTAATAATTCAAAAAACAAGAAAAACCCCACAGTGGTCTTTGACAGCACTGAACATTGGAGATCTGAACAGAAATGTGAAAGTGTTTTCGTTCTCTTGTTTCGTTGAACCAATTTTTTATTTTTTTTTTCCATACCCGAGTATACCTCAACTGAAGACTTGGTGTGCTGTGAGGTGCACCTTCTTTCGAAACAGGTGTTGCTGTGGCGTTTTCGCTGCAAAATAATGCATCTCCGGTGGTGCTAAATCTAAGACAACACAAAAGCCTCTGATGGTGTTTTTTTTTTGTATTTTTTGTTTTTTTTGTGATCACGCAGTAGTTGCAGTTGTCGTTGTGGTTCCGGTGGCTTTTCACCATACTATCATCAACAGTGCAGATACATTTTTTCCGATTTTGTTGTCTTGTCTTGTCTTGTCTATGAAGTTTTCTCCAGCATCTGATGTGATAAACTAGGTGAACCGGTGAACCAGTATCCAACTAAACTGGCAAAAGAAAAGAAAACCACTACCAACATCAGGTTGTTGTTGTATTATATTCGTATATTGGCTTTTGGTTCTCAGATACTCGTACGAATACATCTTCTTTAGTATGTTTCTATTAATTTTTCATCATTATTTGCGCCTAATGCGCAGATATTGCATGTTCACGTGGTCTCTCCATAATAGATTATTTTTTTCCAGCTGAAATTAGCTCCAAATATTTACAATTATCCACAGTGTGGTGGCATCTTTGAGTTTAGTGCTGAGCCGAGAAATGCAGCCCCGAGGAGCTGGTTACATTTCAATTTCTTCCGAAGAAGAAGATGTCAACTGAGATACGAGTTCGAGTTCGAGTTTGAGTTCCACTATGAAGATACGAATAGATACGAATGGATACTCGTATTCAATTGCAGCTGCATGGTGGAATTAGATGGAGCCAGTCAGCGTTTGGTGTGGAATTTTGTATGCCTCAAGGGGCAACTTGCAAACAGTGGCAGCCTCCAAACGCGGATAATTAGTCAATGGAACAAGTGTATCTGATTTTTTGTTGTTTTTTTTTTTTTTTTGTATAGCTGCAAAAGCTAGGTCTTGTGGATTTTGCTGATGCGCCTAGACGGTTGGCCTTTCTCTTTTCATTTTGTGTGCTAAGTATTGATGAATTCTTCGGTTTAACATATTTGGTTGAGGAGTCTAGTTTGGTCATCGTAGTTGCCGTTGTCGTCGTTGTCGCTGTGATTGTCGTGTTTGGGGGTATCTTTCTGTAGACGCACCAGCAAAAGCGAGCTATTATATCAATTAAATTTAAATTGAGCGCTTTCTCATGGAAATGACTGATTTTTATCGCGCTAGGTGCTAGAGCTATGGCTAGTGCTAGTGCTTTGGATGTGCTTGTGCTAGTGCTAGTTTAGCGCCGACTTTGACGGAACACATAGATGCTTGTGGCGCAAATTTGTTAATTGCTTTAGGGAAAGTGTTATTTTGGTGCTAATAGATTTGTGCTTTGTAACCATTTTTAATACTGACGTGATCATAAATCTGGGCCAATATTTGGAAATTAATTTTCAACTGAGATTGAATTCGTTTGAAGACTTTGAAAGTAGATTGGTCTTTAATTTCAAAAGTAATTTACTTAAAGGTAATGACGGAATTTCATTAATTGCTTTTGTCGTTTCTTTTTAGAAATCTTGTTAGAAATATAGTTTTACTGATCCTTTGAAAGGGCTAAATGCCGGTGAAAATAGCTATGGAATGAGAAGAGACAAGAGCTACGTATTACCTAATGTGTTGAGGGATGTTAATTGATTATTATCGGATACTATCTAGTATATCCAGAGATATTCCATGAACAATTAATCAGACGTGGCCAGTGGATTTCAATTTTAGGCAGATAAAAGCGAAATAAGGTGGTGTGGTGAACACATGGACACATTATTTGATCATTACAAAGCAAGTGGCCACACAACTGAGAATACAAAGTTTTTCGACCACACCACGATGCAAGCGCTATTCATGTACATTGGGTTGATATTGAAGGTTCTTCTGCCCACAGAAGATATCGTTGTATTGTGGAAAAACACTTTCTGGTGTAGTTTTTTGGTGGAAGAGCAAGGAAGTACTCTCCCGAAAGTAAAGTGATACCAGATACACAATTAGAAGCCATCAGATAAGAGAGTTATTGATGAAGATTAAAAAGAGTGTTGGAGACAGAATGGAACCCTGGGGCACAGCTAAGTTTATTTCTTAAATTACAGACTTGCAACCAACTAAAATAACGTTCTAAAAAGAATTCGATAAACAGATTCATCGATTCCAAATGCAATCGTCACTACTTTCCGATCCGTTTTGCTTTAATCACTCGCCTGGACATTTCATCCAACTAGTGGTTTCTTGGACATGATGAAAGGAATCCCAGCATATCATTTGCGATATTTCTGACTCGCAATCGTTGCTAATTATCTTCAGGACTTGAAGTCAGTCGTAAAGGAATTGACTAGACTTAGAGCAATCGGCGAAGGTTTTGACGGTTTGTTCCATTTACAGGTGTTCAACGACTCTATTAAAACTTCTAGATATGAACAAGAAAATTTAGTAGAAAACTAGTGGTCTATGCTGAAGAAATGAAATATCAGTTTTACCAGACATTTAAGCGGCGGTAACAGCCTAAACTTCGCTGTCAGGCAGAACAAATCTTTCAACTTGGGTGATGAAAATAAAGATTTCTGCCTACGCAACAGCAGGAGGTGACTAGAAAGCATACACCCACTCATAAAGGATTCCCGATAAATGAGACCAACACCGTCTGTCCGATTCACAAAAGAGGAGACCCTCTAAGATGCGCTAATTATAGAGGCATCAGTCTCCTTCACATTGTGTACAAAAACTTTTCTGGCGTATTATCTGAGCGTTTGACACCGTTCGTCAATGACCTTATCGCCCCCTATCAGTGCGGTTTTAAGCAGTGTAAGCCTACAGTTGACCAAATATTCACACTAAGGCAGATCCTCCACAGAATCTAAGAAGGCTGGGTCGTCTTCGATGCCGCATGTGACAGCATTTTTAGGGACAACCTATGTAAAGCCCCATCTAGTTTTGGCATACAAAATGCACAATTTTCAAAAAGTCTGGACAACTAGAGCATGCCGTAATAATATCGATTTTATTGACAGAACATTTATTCGCTTGTAAGTACAGAAACGGATAAGAATGGCCTTAGCTGTGAATGATGACAAAACCAAATACGAAGATTTGCTATAAAAGGAAGGGGCGAACTACATTCAACTAAGCAGAATGGATATAAGTTTGAGGTGGTGAGGGATTTGGTCTACAAAGGATCGATTATTAATTCCAATAATGACTCGTCATTAGAAACCAAACGACGAGATCCACTTCTCGGCCTTTTTGGTCTAAAACACCGATTAAGTATTAAGACTTTACCGAGAAACATTAAGGAGACTCTATGTATGACCTTAACTATCTCAATCCTGCCTTCTGGCGTAGGAAGCATGGCAGTTAGTGAGGGCGGATTAAAAAAATATCCTTGGTTATTTTGAACGCAAGAATCTTCGAGTGAATTTTGTTCCAATTTGCGTTGACAGACAGGAGAGGATCACGACTTATTTCATCTATGAGGTGTACTTGAACCTGGTTAAAAAAAAATGCCCATAATAATAAAATAAAAAAGTCACCCGAGATGGCTGGGACATATAGAACGAATGAATATTAACGTAACATCACGGCTCAAAGAATCAGAAGGACAACGAAGTAGAGCAAGGCCTTGTCTAAGGTGGCGCGCACAATTGGAAGTACACCTTAACCATCTTAGAATACGTGAATAGAGGAAGTTTTCTTAAGACTGCGCTAATTGGGGAGACTAACCGAATACCATTTTTCGGTGAGATGTGCCATCAAGTCACTATTACCCCAGTTGCTATGAAAACCTTAGGTCTTGCTTCTCAAGATATTTCACACTATATAGCACAGATCCGCTAATGGAAAATGCATTAACAGCTGAATTGTCCAACTGAACAAGTGAACTAGGGGTCTACTACATAAAGTAGCTCGAATTTGAATTATAATAGAAGAATACATACAACTAGTTCAGTAGCATAAGCTTTCATCTTTGGACACAACAATTAGTAGAAGACTTATAATCTTCCTTTTGTTTAATTGTCGCCATCGATATGCAATTAATTTAAGTCTTTCAAGAATCTGAACGGAACGGTTTGCCTATAGACAAACTGGATTGCAATTTGATTTCAACGAAAGGGCTTTAGATTTAAGGAGTTTTATAAACCCATTTAACTCGAGGGCGGATGCACTCCTAACACAGGTTCCGACTCTGAAAAACTCTGCTCTGAGCCTTGCCTAGCAAGTCCATCAACAATTTAATTTTTCATGATTCAATTGTGACCTGGAATGCAAGCAAAACTCAGTGAATTCAGTTTTCCTACTATGCTCAGAGAAGTAAGCAAGTCTTTAAGCGGAGCTTGGCTGTCTTCGTTAAATTATCATTCTTTATGTGTCTGTGTACATTCTTGTTGTTGTTGTTGATCAAACTCAAACCTTACTGATAAAAAAAAGCTAGAAGATAGAAGTGAAACATCATGAAACTCGATAACTAGTTAAAATGAGAATGCCACACCATACGCGTACCTCTTCTTTTTTTTGGTTCCTACTCCGAGTCTATGGTCATTTCGTTTCTCTCCTATGTCTCATTCTGGCTGAGCCGCCCCACTACGCGCGTTATACCATCCTGTTTCCAGTCGCTTTTTCGTTTCATCGAAGTTCGGAATCACTTCACGTCGCTTTTTCGTTTTATCGGAGTTGGAAGTCACTTCATGTCGCTTTTACGTTTCATCGAGGTTCGAAATTATTGCCCAACGATCATTCACTTTAAAAATCTAAAATTAAAGTTTATAGTATCTAAAATTGTATTTATAGTAGAATTATAGCTAAGCAGTTCGAACAGATATTTTTAGTCTTATCGTTTTGAAGACATAGGAAGTCACTCGGGTTAATGTACTGATTTCTTGGATTTCCAAGTTCTTCTCCAGAATTCTCTGAAACACTTTCAAGCTCAGCAGCAATCCAATTATTTCTAACCCTGAGACAGCTTATGAAATCTAGTTCCATAGTCGATTGCGAAAGCAAGCTTGCAAACGATTCTATTTCTTGATATACACTCTTTACTTGTAACTACTCGTATTATATAGTAAGTGATTACAGTTTTATTGGCAATTCTTCTCAAAACCATAACTCGTTTATAAATTAAGTTATTTTCCAAGCCTCGATTTTGAGCACAAAAGTATGACCCAACAGAAGCGATCACGCTTCCTTTGTCTCTCAAAATGATGCACAGACAGTAGAGACCTTGTAAATCATTTTTCAAAACTCATCTAGATTAGCCCAATAATTCAGTCATCCATTTAAAATTTGTGTCAAAATACACCCACCTAGTACCTAGTTTCAAGTCGCTCCTTTCAAAGTGACTAATGGGCGTTAAGTTTCCTAACGATTTGTTTGTTTTCTTTTAACATCATGTGGCAAGTAATACTTTGAATGAGTATGGATAAACCTTGTACCACATCCGTATTTCGTCAAATTGTTGGAATAAATTGCTCGGTTACATGCTCTCTCGAGCATTGCCACGGAAAGATGCATCCATAGAGATTGGTGGAGCAATCGAAAGATAGAAAGATCGTCATAAGCTCAAACGGTTTCTTAATTTGCATTTCTTAAAACATTCCTCAGCATTGGATTTCCATAAAAAAAAAAAAAAAAAACGTATCTTTGCCTAATATTTTCGTAGCTGTATATCTAGATATGTATATCCATCATGCGGCCTTACTCTAAGAATGTTTCAAAAGAAAATACTCGCCATAGATAGAGCACCACTCTTCGTTGTTGGATAGAAAGTAGGTTTTGTTTACGCGTTATTTGAATATTTTTAATTTTTCTTATTTTTTTCTTTCTGATGAATTTTCAAAAACGAAATTTTAAGATACAAAGTATCTATTTGGCCACAGCAAAGATATGCACTTTCTATTTATATCGCACTTTGACAAATTGTCGTTTGTTAAGGTTACTATGTAGCTGGGGCATAGTATGAGTACTCTCACTTTCTGAAATCTGAAATGGCGAAAATCTGCTAGCTTCACCTGTGTTATGGACAAGTATATCATTGCGCCTGCTTATGGTTATTGGTGGAGTACCTTTCAAGCATCAATTGCATCCCATCATCAGCCAGACATCAAGGTAGACAAATGCTGCCTCAAGCAAAATTGAGGAAAAGTTTATTTTTCGTTTTCTTGTTTTTGCCATTTTTAAAGATCGCTGGAGAGTATCTAAACCATGGAGTCGTATCTGGAGCTGCATCAGTAAGACTTTGCTAGTTTGTAGAAGTTGACTCAATGATGTTGGCTCCATGGTTAGATGGATGCATCTACTGCAACCTAATCAAATGCGTGCAGTGCCGCGTATTTTTTTCACTCTAAATCTCAAGCCCGGAGAAAGCGGTTTATTATTTTCATTATTATCATCTTATGCGATACCTTATATTGAATTCTTCTTTTCTTTTGGCTGTTTTTGCTGTTCGCTTAGAGCTTGTTTGAGGAAGACTATAGCTGATGAATAGAGTGGTGAATTGTGGAGAAAAAAAAAATTAAGAAAAGAAAACAACTCGCGATTTCTTAGCCAAATGTAAAGCATATTACCTGCACCAACACACCAAAATTATGATGATTTATATTCTCCGTTGCTAGAGAGATGATTTCGGAGCCCGAGTTGGTTGGTGCTTGGTGGCTGGTGGCTGGTGGTGTTGCATTCAATGCCACCGCATAGCACTGCAACGAGGTGCACTTAACTGATATCACTTTGTGGCAAAACGATAAAATAAATTGATTTTTTGGTGGTTGAACATTTGGGTTTATGGATTTTGAAGTGTGTGGTGAAACTAATGGTCTAGATAGGGAGGGAGACCTACTACCTACTACAACCAATTGAACCAAAGGGAAATACAAACTTTTGTTAATGTTAAATGGCAGAGAGTAGTCGTACACTTTTGGAATAAAGGAAAGTTCCCTGAATTCCGTTTGTGGTTTAACAATAGTTTACACTCTTGAAATGATTGCTAACTTTTTCAAGTGCTTACTTAATAGAATAAGAAGGTATTTCAGTCAGTAAATAGGACATAAGCTTGACGGAAAGTAGGTTGAACCAAGAGAGACCATTTGCCGTTAACACCACAAAAGTAATTTAATGGGCAGTGGTCGCGCAGTACTGGTATTTGACTTTTTTAAACAATTCTTAATACAACGCTTTCAGAGCGAAACGAAAAGGAACACCTAGTCTACGGAGGATTTGTTGATTTCAACAACAACCTTTCTCAGTTAGATCAAACCGTAGTTAGAAACCACCTGTTTTTTATATCAGATAGGTACCTTCCTAACTCCACCGCCCTCTGATGCAGGTCCTGAGACAATAGATGCCAAATTTGTCGACCAGATCACATCGCCTTATAGTCTTTCGTTTTTCAATCTATTTCTCCGAAATATTGTACATACAATCATTTGCTTTGCTCTTTAAGACCAAGTCTATGTAACATACCCTAGAACCGAAATCATGAGAATTTTATACAACGTTCTCCTGGTTCTGCAAAGGTTTTGTTCGTTTATTGGCTTCAAAGCCCCATGATCTCGAAAGTGATTCCCTTATTGATGTTGTGTATCTTTGGCAAATATTTCATTCTATGCCTACATAATCTTTCGATCGAATTTCGAAAAATTATACATCTAATGTTGGAATTTGAGATCCTAACAATTTTTTATCCACTGTGGTGAATAGAGTGTAGGGCATCCGCTTGCCTTGTGTTTTTTCTTTAATCAGATTTACCAAGAGGTACTTTTTTCTACCATCAGAGAGCATATTTCCATATCAATCTTAAACAATCAGATAAGTATGATAGATCCAGCAAGACATAGCCTTGAAGCTTGTCTATTGTTGCTGACTTTAAAATCCACAAGCACTCATATAATAATCATTTGGCTCGATGGGTCTTTCTTTAGCATATTTTGGAGTGTGGATATCTAATCGATGGAAGATTTGCTTGGTTCATTCATTATGGCCAGCAATATTTTGTTGGCGACATTAGAGAGGCTAATGCCTTCATAGTTGCCTCAGTTCAGAGTATGTTTCTTCTGAATCGGGCATATGATGTTGAGGTTTCAGTCATCATCTGATCAATGAATTGGTATAAACTTCTTACCAGACACCTACAATAGAGATAGATCACCGACAGCTATTATGTGCCTAAAATACTTAGAAGAATTATCCTTTCTTTCACGGTCTGACCATTCAGTATTCAAATGTCGAAACCAGCCGCCAAAATGAACCAAGAATTTCGTGTTGTCAGATAAATGGTTCTTTGGTAGGCTTAGGATGAGAAGGGTGGATTTGATCCAATTTCTGCTGATAAGTTGGAGCAAACGGTACACCACTGATATACCATTAATTTAAGGATGCTATCTGTGCCATTCTTTTCAAATAAGAACACACGAACTTGCAGTACTGAGAGCATCGAACAATATGACTTGATATATTACTGCATGCGCACTAAGTCAATAAACTCTTCTATAAAGATAGGTCCTCCTTCAGCTGATCTAAATCACTTCTATAGTATATCCGTTTTCTTAGAACAGAGAAGTCGCTCCTGATACCAAAAATAAACGTCGTAAAAACGTCGATGGCACTCAAGTTCACTCGGAGGAATCCAGGTGGTCGTCTCCAAACTGCGATTAAATTCTGTACATTTTCACTGTCAGAAGTTTTGACGATCAGAGATTTGCCTTTGTCGGACAAAAGGATGGTGACTCTAGAGTGGTAGACGATTTTCTACACTACCAGCAGGAACTGCAGTTCATCTGCTTTCCACCATATATACTGTTTGTATCCAGATTATGGATGCGTCGATGTTGAACTTTCTTCTTGAGGCTTAATCTTGCCGTTTCTATATCTTTTCCCCGCAAACATACATTTATGACAACCCTTTCGTGATCATGATCGATGAATTCATTGTAGGCCTTAAGCGACAAAAGAGTATGCCCTATTTTCGTTTGACATAAATGAAGGATGTGCAACTTTTAAATCAGTGTTGAGGTAGTGTACAGCTCCATGAAATTTATAAACGATTTCATGTGATCTAAGAGAAGATATGTAAATTTTTGACGAATTCTGGAATTTTCTGAGCCAAAAATACACTGACTGTCAGGCTAATGTTTCAGATAGAAGCATCTACCCGATGCCTTAGGCGGCTTTAAAATTACTGGCGAGCAAACCATATATCACAGCAGGCCAGCAGATTCCTTACTAAGGTGGTTTCTGTTCTCTACAAATGGATATAGTCGTTCTATTTGGAAAATAATTGAAGCTCAAGACTTTCATTCAAATGTCAGTAAATTCTCAGGCTCACCTCCTGATGGATAGTTTGCTAATGTGGTCCAAAAGGCCCTTTAGAATTGTATCTAGACGTAGATTAGCAATATAGATTCGTGAGTAAAATATTTATATACCATTAGATGTATTTGTATGCGCATATTGGAGGAAGATGGTGGCGAATAAAATCTGGCAGCAGAATGTTGATCTTCTGTGACTATCCATATATGTTACTCGTACATCTATTATAGAGCTAGAGTAAGGTGTCCTTCTGTTTCTGCGGAATTTTCGGTTTTCCTTTGTACGAGTATGTTGGAAAAGGCTTTCCTAACTCTTTTCTTTTTCCTTTCGACAAACTGATGCCCCAGCTTGATCGCGTAGAGTGATCGTGATCGTCTTGTTGTTGTCGGCTGCATGTACATAGGTGTACTGATACTCTTCAATCATGTCTTGCTCTTAACAATCGAGTTCTCTGGCATCGATGCCGGTGGCATTCTTATATTTGTTTGTGTCAGAAAAGCTTCACTTTGACTTTGAAGATCGTATCCTAGGTTGACATATAGTCTTCTGGACAAGGAAGGCACTTACAATAGGAAGTAATTGCTCGGAATTTGTTCACATTGAACTTTAGTAAACTTTGTCAACATCAGGTTGCACACATGTTTAAATCATGTAGTGCTTTAAACTGGAGTCGCAGGTTTAAAGATTCTCTTGACATGCGCGATCAGTTCTCAGATTTGATTTCTTTTTAAGACGATAGCTACGACTTTGTCAAATTTCAGTCTACCGTAAGTCATCTGATTTGACCGCAGATCATTTTAAGTTGGTCCTTGAACATGTGAAGATCACAAGGAAAGTGCCAAAAATTATTCGATCATAGGTCAGGTACTTAATAAATTAAAGTTTATATACTCTTACTTGATATGATGGACAGATGAATAGAATTTGAAGCATTAGCAGTAACGTTTTTGCATAAAAAAAATATCGGTAACTTACTGTGAGCAATTCTTCTTAACTAATTTATTGTAATTAATTAGCAATTGTGAGAGAAAGAAAAATTGTTCATTAAGTTCTTTGATGAAATTATCAAATTGTTGGCGCGAAAGTCCGGGATGAACTTGAGACCTAGGCTCTCTCAATCACAGTTTTTTCGCTTTGTGATTTTTTGCATTGTGGGAGGGAATCCACAGTTTTTTAGTGACTTTCGGAGTTTTGCCATTACCCTCCGAAAGGGTGGTGATGGTAGCAAAGTGGATTATTTTTTCTTCTTTTTGGTGTTGGCCAGGTTCAGTAGTCGGTGAAGGTATCGTACATAGTAATGGCACTAAATTACCACCTCCATGTCTTTAATAAAAAAAAAATAGAAAAAAAGTATCGGCCAAAGTATTCAGCTTTGTAGGACGTCCTTCTTCATTTTTTAAAAAAAATCGTTTATCTAGTATTAAGGAAAAATTGCATAAGATTTGACTTTTATTTTGTCGGAACAGATCACTTAGACACTTGCAAAGGTTATAAGATTAAAGGTCCGTAAAATACATTTGAATAAAAACACTAAAGATAGCTTTTTTCAACATAATTCTTTATCATTTGATATTTGAAGATGATTTCGTGCATACGAGTATCACGACTGGTAATTGCAAAGCATTTTTACCACTTTTTCAAGCATCTATAGCCCCCTATCCGCTATAACTCGATGTATATTGTCTTTCAAAGCTTCAATTGATGTTGGTTTATGGTGTTATCATTCCGTCAACGGACTTTGATTTCAATAAATCGATGGCATTAGTTACAATATGAAACGTAGCTCCATCTATGCATTTTAAAGAAATGAGGCGCAGTGAAAACATTTTTGTGAATGGCGTGGTGTTTAAAAAGTCACTTGCGGATTGCTCTCGAAATTTTGCTCATTGACGTATCCGTTGAGCCAAAATTGAGTTTCATTGCTAAACCCAATTTTGCCATAAAATTCTGGATCATCCTGCAATTAGTTTTGAGCCTATTCAGCGAAGTTCCAACGGATGTCACGATCCAACGACTTCAATTCTCACACCAATTGACTATAAAGGATTTTAAGGGATCCGGTTTGGCGAACAAAACCCAAATTCTTTTCCACGCCTGCGAACTTGTAAATTCGGGTCTTCATTAACTCTGGGCTCAACTGCGGCGGGATATTCTTCTTAACGCACCGGCCTCATGTCATGAAGCAGTAAACATGTGTGAAATCTATCCACAATACGACGAAAAGCACGGTCAGATGGACAATTACGCAGTCCATAAAATTAACGAAAAAGTTCAAAATTTGTGAAAGTGAATACTGATTTCGGAAAAAATATTCCCCGATTTGGTAACATTACTGCGATGCAAATCTACCCGTCTAACTGAAAACAAAAAACGTCGTCGCTTAAACATAAGACAGCTACTAGTAGTTTGACAGTTATTCCTTCGACTTAATACTTGGCTTTGTAGTTAGACAATTTTCTGTAAGATGTCGTTTTTTCTATAAATACAGACCAATTTTTTTAAATTTCTTTTATTTCTTCGCAAAATAATAAACGAGTTACTATTTGGTAAAATTGGAACACTAGTGACGGCTATTCAACGTTTTTTCACGTGAACGTAATTTGCTTAAACGGCGGCCAGTCCGAGTCACAACCGAAGTAGTCAGTACCACATAAGTAACCCAGAGAAAAGCGTATCTATTGACAAGTCCCTAAGTTGAAAATTTTGCCAGAAAAAAAAAAGGAAAAACTGAAAACCTACAAAGATTAGCCAAGGGGCTCTCATGGTATGGATTGCAAACTTTAGCATGATTTAAAACATGCTTACATAATGGACATATTGTATTAAATCTAGATGGATCTGTCCTATTTCAGCAGGGTACAAAATAGTGCACAAGGCATCATTAAGCCAACAAAATTGAAAAGTGAATGAAACGCTTATTTGGTAGGAAAATATTTCACGTAGTATAGGCAACCTATACCAATCTTGTTCCAAAGGTGCTTCAAAATCCCAGATCGATTGTCACTAGACTGAAAATCGCAATCAGAACAAAAAACTACAATATACCGACATTTTCTACAAAGGCAATTTGTGGAAATAAATTTGAAGCCAAACAAGCTGAGGACGTCATAATCAAGTCACTAGGTTACGCTGTGTTATGATTCTCACACCATATAAGCCAAAATCGTGCCTCGTAATAGAACGAGAACGGAAACATATGTTAATTCCCTTAATTTAATTTCTAACGACCAACACTTTATTTTACGAGCTTGTTCGTGTATTATTTCATAACAATCTCAGCCCGTTTAACAGGTGGGACGGAACTGTTTCTGACACTTTACATGAAAACGATCACCGAAACAGGTTAAAGGAATTTGTTGTCTGCCTTCATTTAGTATCTTTTACTTTTAAAATTCATCTGCACGCATTCCCTCGTATACAAATTGCTCTGCATACCATTTCGCCAATTTCCATATACCACTCACATGTGTATGTTCATGCTGCGGGGTCGGGCAACAAGCGGGACTAATTAAAGGCCGAAACGCGCAAAACTTTGCCGCGCATTTAATAGTCGTTTGCTTGGTAATCGTATTAATAAAATACAAATAGCTTCCACTAACTGTTATTAGATAGTTTTTATGGATTTAATTGAGTGATTCGCGTCGAGACGACTGCCGCATAAACTTTCACTTCGTCTTTGCGCTCCGTTAAACACGATATACGATGCTTCAATTCAAATTAACGAGCTATGCTCGTAGTTGAAGCTTACAAGTATATCTAAGTGTAGCTGCAATCTCGCCCGGACTTGTACTAATGGTTGAAGATACAGTTTTTCTTTTTTTCCAACAATTTACCGATACCAAATCTTGATTTAAAGTTGAAATATTGAATTGAGTTTTAAGGAGAGATACGACGATGACTACGAGTATAAACTACAATTTATGTATCAATCAGAAAGAAAATAAAAAAAAAAAGCGCATTGCAATCCATGAAATTCAATTTGGCCAACATTAAAGCAATTTCGCTTTCGATTTCATTTTTAAAAAGCGCACTTCATCAAGACCGAAAAAGATCTCTTTCCAAATTCGTAAAACCAAATGGTGTGCCAGCTACATATCTGTAGGGGTCGGCATGCGGGCCGATATTATTTATCTATGTGACGGCTTAGCGTATCACTGCACTGGATCTCTTGAGTGAAAGATATTCAGATACAAGTTGAATGCGCGTAAACATAAATTCTGTCTTTCCAGTTAGCAGTGTTACCTACCAGCGTCAATTCCAGATATCGAATCCCTAATGTATGCTTTGGTTTACGAGTACATGTGTGTATCTTGTATCTGCACTCTGCAGTACAGATACTCGTATACTAACTGGCTTGGCCCACAGAGAATAACTTTCACTTGCATTAAATGAAAACCAACAAAAAGTTCCGTTCAATCTGTGGTACCATAACCGCCAAGATACCAAGATACGACTACCTACAAAATGGAGGGTGGAGGGGACAAAAAAAGAAACGAGAACCGGAGGTATATACTTCAGAAAGTAAAACGTCGAGCGCAATCAACGGCAGCACCAACAACAACAACAGCAAAACTAAAAGCGGAAGAAACCAACCTCACCGAACAACGGATTTAAATATCCAATAGTCGGATAGTCGGATAGTTGGCTGGAGGAGAGGATCATTTGTATTTCGCTTCAAATTAGATCTTCCCCTCCCACTTGTAGCTGGCTGCATGTGATGCCCAAACCCGTTTCTCACCCAAACATCGTCTTTTGCTACTATCTATTCGTATGAAACTTATATCTAGCGCTGGATGCACACTGCACATCTAAGAAAAAGTTGTATCTAGTCCTGCCTATGTTCGCCTAAGAAATGGAGAGCCAATGTCATTTGGTGCCAGTCATCGGAGTTGTTGGTGTTGTTCTTACAGAGCGCACGTATAAAGTTGCTTTACTATAGTTGGATGGTTCTGTATCAGTAGGTTAATAGCACACTTGCTTTTGAGTTGCTTCTTCGGTTCCTTTTAGTTAGCGTTTTGCTGTTTACCACGAACAAACAAACACACTGAAAGACAGAAAATTCACCGGCTGAGCCTGGAATTGTTAAAATTATGGTGCAACAGGCCATATAAAGTGTTTGACAAAGCGATTAGAGTTTTGCTTCTAATTCTTTTTTAAGTCTTCGTTCAGTTAGTTGAATTAGTCGGATAGTCGTAAGAATAAACCGAGAATTGAGTCTATGTATGTATGTACAATATATGAGCGTTCTCAAGGCTGGTTTTGGTCGGTGTCCACTTTTTTTTTTAATGACGAAGATAGACTGGATTTCGGTTTCTTCCTTTGCGAAACTAGAATTCTTCTTCTTTGACAGGCTCTGTTTTCTTCAGATTTTAAATGTTAATCGTAGTTGAGTTGGACAGCTGAGGCTAAACAGTTAGGCTATAATGAGACTTAGTCAAATCGAAATAAGTAGGAGGTGTCTCATTAAATTGCAACGGCACCAAATTGAACTAATTTTCTGTGATGAATTTAAAAGATATTAAGAGAGGCAAGCTCAAAAACACCAAGAAGATGGAGACATATTAGCAAATAATTAGTAAGGCACACCACATGGACGGTTTATGATGATGATAATGATGATCATCCAGAAATAATTACCAGATTGTTCTTAGATACCTGTAGTTTCGTATGGCCTTGTGGAACCATTGTATGAGTTGGTCTGTACACAGAATGTTGTGCATTTGTCGAATGCACCTTAAAAGTGTGTACAGCCATTATATAGATGGTTTCTATATATAGTCTTGTGATAGCGACGGATTTGTGCCACGCAGAAAATGCCTCTCAACGTTCTTGAAAGTTTTGAAATGAGTGAGACTTTCAACTCTCTTGACTCTGTTCTTGGAGCCTGAAAGCTAGGAACTTCTGCAAGTCAATCT
The DNA here is from genome assembly GCA_963966105.1 of Volucella zonaria. NCBI lineage: Eukaryota > Metazoa > Arthropoda > Insecta > Diptera > Syrphidae > Volucella > Volucella zonaria. The sequence continues at coordinate 70,305,517 of OZ014534.1, read as the reverse complement.
AATCCTCATCGACCTCATCATGGAAACTAGACTCTTCAAAGCTACTCGTATCTATTTCTCTAGCCAATGGTATTTGAATTGCAGAGATTCTGCATAATCTGTGCTTGACTATTGATTGATCGGTTTAAGTTAGAAACGGCAATACATTTTCGATAAGGCGGATTGCTATTGAAAGAAATATTACTCCAATCTTTTTTTTGAACCGAGTATGACGCTGGGATATTTATTAACTATTTCATGACACTGTTATGTTATCGCTCACCCGAAAATTGGATATCAATGATCACAGTGATAAAATGAGGCAGAGGTTCGGGCACTTCCTCCCATTCATGCAAAACTACTGCAAATTTGACCAAATTCGTTGCGATTATCATTTGACTTTTTGGCGGCATATAAATATTTCTAGTTTGAGTGAACCCTAGGTTCGCCGAGTTCCACAAACTTTCCACAAACTTCATCCAAATAATTGCGCGTCTTCAATGCTTTAAATAGATAGTCATACGAGTACACAATGGAATATCGCCTCGTCATAGATTGTATCCGAAAGGCAATAGCTTGTTCCTTCGATAAGCAATATATCGCATTTATGCTACGTTTCATTTCAATAACACTCTTTCAAAAGAACTTGATATAAATTCTCTACTCTACAACTCTAGAACGAATTCATTGGAAGGCTGTATTGTTACCCTTAGCTTTCCATCCAACATAGGACTAGCCTTGCGGCTGAAATTGTATTCAGTAGAATCTATAAGTATTGTCTACAAATTGTAAAAGCGGTAGACCTTCGACCTCTAAAAACACCTTTTAAGAAAACTATTTAGTAAATATTTATAATTTCATGTATACTTAAGAGAATCCATTATAGCAAGGTGGATTATTACAACAATTCGATTACGGAACCTCAGGATCAATATGTGGTAAAGAAAGTTGCTCACTTTCTCTAACTTCTATATCTATGAAGGTTGGCTACATTCATTCTAGTTAAGAGGCTTAATGGTATTACAAGTCAACTTTTTTCTTTTTAAGCCAACTTCTGGTATTAGAAGATGATTTTATATTACATTGCTGCTACCTATGCCCCAGAATTTGCCGTTGAAGTCGACGGATTTCTGCCACCAAGAACTTACTTATACGAATAGATACTTGAACAGCTCATAGATATTATACCAAATATTACACGAAATATTTCAGAAGTGCTAAGGATTACCTCCGAAGCCTTGTTCATTGTCATACTTTAAAAAATGTTGATCAAAATAAAGAATAAGAGCTGCCTAGGGTACTTATTTTAAGCCAATATGGACCTCCAAACTTTTACAGTTGATAGCGGCCATATTGTTGAAGCTACATCAGTCACCTTGGCTGTAATTTATTCAGTCTGATTTGTCAAATTACCATGGATGGGTATAGCGTTTAGCAACATGTGCAAATGATAAAATTGTTTTATCATTTTACGGTCGCCATAATCGTCCTACCAAGAGGACTATTCGCAGTGTCGTGGATAAATTTGAGTCCACTGGTTCAGTAAACGATAAACCAATACCCGTACGTCGACGGAACGCACGATCTGCCGAAAACATCGCCGCTGCCCGTGAGAGTGTGCAGGAGAGTCCAAGTCAGTCGATTTCAACTGACCCAAGGGCTGAAGGTAAACGACCATGGATAACGACGTGTGTTCGCTGAATGAGCTCTGGAGCAGTTGGTAGCTAATCCTAATTTTCATCGAAAAATCTTCAGCCATTTCTGGATGAATTGGTACGTCAACAAATAAAATTTTCAAATTTGGAACGATACCAATCCACATGAGATCCAACAGCATCCATTGCATTCCGAAAAACTCACTGTTTGGTATGGATTTTGGGCTGCCGGCGTCATCGGTCCATATTTCTTTGAGAACGACGTTGGCCAGGCCATCACCGTCAACGGCGTGAGCTATAGGTCGATGATTACCAACTCCTTTTGTCCTGAATTGAATGATATGTGGTTTCAACAGGACGGTGCTACGTGCCACACAACTCGCGCCACATTGGAAATTCTGCACGAGCGATTCGATGACATGGTCATCTCACGTGGAGGTGATGTGAGCTGGCCACCGAGATCGTGCGATTTGACCCCGTTACACTTTTTCTTGTTGGGTTTTTTGAAGTCGCAGGTCTATGCGAATAAGCCACAGCGGCCCTCAATGTCAACATAACCCATACCATCGGTCAAATTCAGGCTGATTTACGCGCCAGAGTCATGGAAAATTGGACATTTGGGATGCGTGCCACCCAAATAAGCCATATTCCATACATAATGGCATTAATAGGCCTTTCAAACGAATGAAAATGTTTGATGATATCATACACACACTTTATTTTATTTACATTTAAAGATATAAAGCGCTTAATAAAACCCTTTACTTAGAGTTAGATGACAACGTCCTACGCAATAGTGGTCCGTGATTAAGAGAGTCCTTTTCAACTCAAAACCATGTTTCCTGCAATGTTAGCAATCAGAAGTAGCACTACATCGTTCACATGGCTGTCACTGCAATATTTGCTTACCACTTTCTAACAATCTAGACTGGGAAGCACTTCAAGATTCAGCCCTTGTTTTTATTTTAGTGAACTCATTTGTAGCTCTAATATATTGACTTCTTGTAAAGCTAGAAATGCTTCCTTCCTTCTTATGGCTCTTTTCCAAATGACTTTTAAAACCAATCTTTGCGATACCCTTGTTAACCTTTTTTATATCTGCGCATGGGCTGTTTTTTTCTCTCCCGGCTAAGTCCTGACAATGTTTTCTAGTTTAACGCTTTTTTGAGCTGTTTTTACAGTCTTTTCTGTCCAATAAAGAGGGCTTACGAGTATATGTTCACGATGCCACGTATTTCGCAAATGTTAAGCTTTTCTGCGAATGCTATTACTTGATTTCCATAGAAGTTCGATTACTTCTATCTTTACGAACCAGGGAGCTCTTATCGCAAGTCTATTTTGGCTGGAGTGTTGTGATCCATCTTGGTCCATGCTTGAGTATGACAAGTTTCTGAATTCAAATTATACTGCATTTAATCAGGATATATACGTATATACGTTAACAATCTCGAAAGGAGTTTAAGAGATATGTAAAGAATAACCGACAGAATCCATCTCTTGTACAGTGCTCAAAATTAGAGCTCTCAATATGTTGCTGTTGTTTCTAATAATTTTTAGGACAGAATGGCTACAGTGCTACGGTATGTAATTTTAGTTAGTCTTATCATTCTTATGACCAGTTGCCCCAAATCTCATCAGTCGTCGTAAATGCTTCATTTACAATACGTTAAGACCAGGCGTATTTCTGCATCTTGACGATGGATTTAGAAGTTAAAGTGCCTTCGGTGGTGAAGCTCATCTGTTAACTATCTGCCCAGGCAAGCATTATAATTCGTGCTGCGGTAAGCAGGTTTTTTTTTATAATTTGCGCGCGCTCAAGGGATTTAAGAATTTGCAAAGTCTGAATGCCAAGTCTGTCTCGATTGTCTAGGTCCAAGAAGACAATGAAAGTGTCCAATTTGTGAGTAAGAAACAACGTAACACAGTTGGGTATGTTGCCCGCTACTACGCCAGAAGTCTGGATTCAACTCCCGGGCCACACACCGAAATACCACGCTCAATGCATTCGCCCAAAAAACTTTCGAACCCGCTAATTGTCCTCAGATATAAATCAACCAGTATCTTAATATTCATTGAAGGAAAATTAAATCTTTTTAAAAACACATCAATCTCAGACACTACTCACTATACTTATGTATCTTTTGTATATATTTCATCAATTTCATCATGCCAAAAAGGTAGTATCTCTAGCATAAGCTAGTCGGTATCATCTCATACGTCCAAGTAGAAATTGCGTGCTATTCCGAAAGAAACAATTTTAACCATGTGCAGAGAAGCACACTCAACACCGTCAAGAAGAAGATACCAAAATCATCAAAAAACAGCAGAAAAAACGCATACGAAAAAAGAAAAGCAATAAAATCAAGAGAAAGAAGACTGAAGACAACAAAAAAAAAGAAAAAAAAGAAAAAAAACTTTCAAAAGAAATGGTAAACGAAAAAGTAGCAGTGGTATGGATGGACATCTAAAGAGAAAGAGTATGCGTCGCTTCAAACTATAGCCTTCATGTTCATTCGATTAGTCGAACGTTAGACTTGCTTACATCGGTTAGTTAGGCAGAGAAGCAATCTGCACTTTCAGTTCCATAATCGCCTCGTAGTTCTATACGAGTATCTGCGTGGATCCGTTTGCCATGCGTCGCGTTCAACTTTAAGATACTTTTTCTCAATACCATAAAAATTTTGAATTGATACGAATTCCTGTTTTCCGACGAGACCTTGTTACAAAGTGCATTTTGATAGTGAACTAGACCGCTAGATAAAATCGTCGTAAATCACACCTACTGCAGTAGTGAGTCGAAAAATTTGTCAGTCGGCAAGTCGATGTGTACTCTCGTAAAAGAGATACGATTAGAGATGACTGAAAAATAGAAAGTGGTTCCTTTCGGCGGTTGAGAAGTCATTTTTTTTTTCCTGTATTCGTAAGTGAAATTTCAGTGAATCTCTCGGTTGGCACACTTATTAATTAACGCCATGCAGTGAAAGATACATAAATGGATCCGTGATTGTTTAACGATTTGTTTTTTTTTTTTAAATTTATTTCTTAAATTTCGATTGTCAATATTGTCTGTGGTGAACAAAATTTGTTAACAAAAAATATAAAATAACAAGTGTCCAGTGGTTCTTGTCTAAATCTCTTCTGTTTTATTTATTTTTCTTTCAGATTGGAGAAGAAGACATTAAGGAACATAAAAATTGACATAGACATAGATAGATTGAAATTAGTTTTTTTTTTTTTTTTGGGGACATTTTGTGCAACCAATATGGGACATCATACGCGGCACTATCTGCTCGCGACTTTTCTATGTTTAGTATTTGTATCAAAGGTGAGTTCAATTTAAAATAACTGAAACGAACTGTCAGAGAAAGATATGAGTACATATGGATACGAGTACAATTGAAATTCATTCGTATCTCATCTTTATTTTTATCTCTATCTGTATCTGTATCTACTGCCAATAATGTCTATTCATAGCAGTTTTTCGATATTGTTTTTTTTTTTTTTTTTTTTTTTTATTTATTTTTTATTGCTGCTGTTGGTATTCGTTACTCATTTTATAAACAGAAAATATTATAGATACGCTTTCTGACCGTTACCAATCTCAACAGGCATAGTATAGTCATATCTCGCACCATAGATACTAGTTCTGATGCAGAAAATTGGAAAAAAAAAATAAATAAATCCGACGATGTATCTGGTATTAAAGTTGTGGCGGGCGCTTAAACCGGGGAGATGGCATAGAGGAATAAAAAATCCAGTTATGCTCTGATTTGTACTAGTTTCGACTTTCTTTTGATAATAGACTTATAGATGATTTTATCATATGAATTGGTGAAGAAGATACAAGTGGCAGCACGAGACGACGATGACGATTAAGACTCGGCAGACGGACGAAACGATAGACGAAGAAGATACAGTGGTACAGATGATGAGCATGCTCTTGGTAGCTGTATAGCAATTAGATGTTTGTTCCGGGAATCAATGGTGTTACACGGGGGTAACTGATTAAATGAGGGGAAAAGATGCATTTACGTACACGATAGGATGTTTTAAGATGATTTACAGCTGCGAAAATTGAAATCATTGTATTTCCAGCAAATTCAAGGGATTTTAGATGTTGAAGATGTAGATTTTAAGAAATTCCCGAAATGGTACTTTTAAAAATATACCAACTAACTGCAAGGTAGATGAATTAGCTCATCAAATATCAGCATCTATTATGAACCTATGAGATACTCGTCACAATAAAAAAATGTGAGATACTTCCTCAAACATGACAGGAATTGACTTCGAATCAGGCATCTTTATGAAGAATGGATCATAACACGTTTATAACAAAACTTCAGGCATATGGTTCCCATGGATGTGTTTGACGAAGCGCGTCTTGTCTCCCCAATTTTTGAGGCATTTAGAGCTTTATTTCACCAATAATGCACTGAATATTTGATGGCAAACCCTTAATAGCTTGTGGTTTATCGGCATACACTAAAGTCTCTACAAGGCCTACAAGAAGAAATCGAGTCGCGTCAAATCCCAAGATCTCGGCTACTAATTCACTGATTCTTTTCGTGATATAATGTTGTTGTTGAATCTAGTCTTTAGTGATGGTTTCATGGGTAGTATGGTACGTAGCGGCATCCTGATGAAACCACATGTCGTCCGGATTAGTATCGTCCTTATTTTGGAATAAATAATCACTGATCATTGCCCAATAACGTTGACTATTGACTTCTCTGAACTTACCTAACTCCAAAAATGGCTATTTTGTTGTTTATAATCCTCAGGGACTACTTTCGTTAAAAATAAGGATCGATTGCAAGCTACCCATGAGCCCAATCTACGAATATCCGTCGCAAGCCATGGTTTCGTGGATTAGCTTCAAAAGAGCAAAGCCTTGTGTCCGACACTGAATAAACGATTCCAGATCTACTGGTACACTTTTACGCATAGTGATTGTCTTGTGCACATCTTACGTTCACGAATCGGGATAAGAAATATGTCCACAGCACAACAAATATCGAGGTTAGTTGGAAAAGCGATTTTCAAAAAAAAATTTAAATGCCAAAGAAACATTTTTTTAGTGTAAGTCTACTCAAGAACTGTCAAAAATGACATCACGGTTTAAGTGTTGAAAGACCTGTCAGCAAAAAAGGGGTACCTTATATATGACGCTGGTGACCTACAGTCCCAGAACGAGTGATCATAGGCCAAATACAGATCATATCTTGCCAGTTACTTGAGCGAAACGATTCTTCGTGGCCAGACTGTGCCATCCTTTTGCAGCTCCATAAACAACTCCACCAACAGTAGAGTACCTTTCAGGTGGTTTAGTTGTAACCATCACCATCGCGAGTCAATAGAGCCATGTACGTCAGAGGTATACACTGTAGTCAAACATTTCTATGAAACCAGCTGGTTACAAATATTAATGTAAAGAGTAGGCCTTGTTTTTTTTTTAATAAAACGAACAGATACTCGTATCTCTGAAACCTTTACTGCTTTATAAAATAGGCACATGGGGATTATTTAGGGAAAACAATATCTGCCAAATGACCGCCTCAGATATGTTCACAGACCTTCATCCTTTTCTCGATATTTTTAATCACTCTTTCACATAATTGGGGCTCTATTTCGGCGATAGCGGCTTTAATGTTCGATTTCAGAGTTGGAATTGTTTGCGGATGATTGGCGTGGGCTTTGCTCTTAACATAGCCCCAAAGAAAGGATTCTAATGGCGTTAGGTCGCACGATCTTGGCGGCCAGTGGGTGTCACCGAAAGGTGAAATTAAGGTGGCATTTAACTTCATGCGCAATAACTTGATTATTTCGCGACTTGTATATCATATAGCGCCATCCTGTTGAAAGTAAAGGTGATCCGCATTTATATTCTCGAGCTCCGTCCACGAGAATATGTTTACTATGTCTCGGTAGCGTGCTTCATTGATCATAATAGCTTTTCCGTCCTCATTTTCGAAAAAGTACGGCCCTATACGATCTCATAAGCTATTACTCGTTCTGGGTGCATTAGCATATCCTGAATCATTCGTGCATTTTCGATGTCCAGGAAGCAGCAATGCAGCCGCCAATGTGGAAATGAGCCTCATCCGAAAAGAGGATTTTCTTGCAAAAATCAATGTCAGCATGCATGTTTTCCAGGAACCAATTCAAGAACGGCGCTGGTAGTGGTCGACTGGGTTCAGCTCTTGCGTCGATTGGAACTTGTACGCAGATAGATAGAGGGGCGATACACCATGAACCCAAGAAGTACTAGAATATGCCTTTGTGTGTGTTACTCGTGTGACCTGGTTGATGATATGAGTTATTGAGATCCAGCCTGTAGAGTTAAGAAAACAGGTTAGATCCCGAAATCCTTTACCCGAGATTTCATTAAATGGTTGGTTTAGTGCACGTAGTCTGGCTCTTGCTATCGTCGGACATTTGCAGAGGAAATGAGAGAGATAGTTTTCTTCTCATTTTCATTTGAGTAACTGTGACTGTTGGGGTTGTAAGGTTTGACCGCATGGTCTCCAATTGGCAAATGTCCAAACAGCCGAATTAGTGTTGGAGAGATCAAGCTACTGAGAACGGTGAGGAATGGAGGTATTTCGATCTTTTTGACACCTTCCTGAGGCGATATTTTGCATTGAATGTCTAGGCCGAACACGTTTCGACGTCTTCACATATTTTACTGAGCCAGTCTTTTGAAATTCTTTGATTATGCTGAGGTAATATTGCATAGCATATTCGCTGCTTAATTTTAACCAAGGTTGTGTCGTAATAATTTTTTTAAGGAGCTGATCCGCAAATTGTGGGGCACTGCGACCACAATATCAGTATTACGATGAAATTTAGAATTTCTCTGATGGGGATTTTGAGAATTAAAATTTCTTTGTGGAAGTGTCGTCTCTTTAAGGCACTTAGAGCCATGCACTCACTTAAAATGTGTCCCGCAGTTTCGTCGTCTTCCATGCAAAGGCGACACTCAGTTTTCTGAATAAAATCTATTTTGTGTAGATGATATCGAAGATTTTAGTTGTAGGGATTATTTTGATTTTTTTGTGAAAGGTTTTAATGGCTCTTTTAGCCGGGTGAAACCATGAAATGTGATATACAGATTTTGTGCTCCCAACTCTTTATTGCTGAGTTAATTGCTGAATTCGGGATATTATAGAATGGCCCAGGGCTGTTGAAAGAATCTATCGAACCATGTCCAGCCAGGTTTGAAAAGTATCTCGAATAAAGTGTATTGAATTCGTATTCCTTTCGTATTATAATAATTGAGTTGAATAATCTAATATTCTTCCCAAAATGTTCATGAGTATCTCATCAGAATAAGCTTCGAATTCCATAAATTTACGAGGATAGCCCCAGAAATACCCAACCTGACGTATAGATGGCGCTGTTGCTTAAAAAGAATGAAAATTATAGAAAGTACCAACCTTATAAAGCTTAAATTCGAGGTTTGACGACTCTATGTTGTTTAGTATTTGTTCGGCAGCCGTCAATAGTGAACGCTCTCAATGGATTTTTAAATATATAAAAAAATGGTCATCGTTATATGATACAATACTTTCATTTGAAAGGCCTCAATCCAACCAACATCAAAACGGAACTGGATTCTACTTTGGGGGAGTCTGCTCCTTCGATTACAACAATAAAATATTGGTTGGCAAAGTGCGAGGCCGTACAAGTTGCCAAGACGAACCAAATGAGGTGAGTTCACCAGAAGTATTGAAAAAAATCCACGATGACGTGATGACGAAATTGTCCATTTTTATTAAGTTCGCCCCATTGTACATGACCTCATTAAGATAGAATTTTATGTACTCAGATTCTGGTGTTCTGTATTAATCGAAGACAAGCGCTAAGCAAGCCCCCTCAAACACACGAATCTTTCCCAATAAACTTGTTGTCACTTTGAACCACACGGGGCATCCAAATACAAGCATAGGCCGGATAAAGGCCATGTAGCAGATCACCTTTACCCTCGTATCGAGTTAGTTGCTGTAAAACAGTCTCTTTGGAAGGACAAAAGCAAATTTGGCTCTGACCAAAATACCACCTTGGAATTTATTCAGAAAATTAAAAATACAAGTTTATTCATCTAAATCTATATTGTCCCCTTCGGAGTAATCCCCATCGACTGCAACACATTTATGCCAGCGCTTGATCCAATCCTCGAAACATTTTTTATATTCGGTTTTCGGTATGTCCATCAGTGCTTCCTGTGATTTTTCCATTACTTCCTCTCGGCTGCTGAAACGCGTTCCCCGTGACTTCGATTGAACAGAAAGAAGTCACAGGGAGCCAAATCAGGTGAATTCGGCTGTTGGATGGTATTTGTTGCATTTTTCGTCAACAAATTACGAACAATGATGGCACTGTGCGACGGTGCGTTATCCACGAGTTTTCTGCCCACAATTCTGGTCTCTTTCGGCGAATTGCTTCACGCAAACGTCTCATAACGCCCAAATACTCGTAATAATCTTTGTTTACTGTCTGGCCTTCTGACAAAAATTCATGATGCACTACACCGTTGTAATCCATGAAAACCGTGAACATCGTCTTCTTTTTTGACTGAAAACGACTTGGTTTTTTTGGTCTCGGCTCATTTGGTGAACGCAATTCACTTGCCTGATGTCTGGATTGCGTGTCTACTCATAAACCGTCAACACGGTCTCTTTTTTGCATGAAATTGAGGTCTTTTGGCACCAACTTTTCTGCTACAAGACGGAAACCCAAATCAATAACCAAAATGTCTTGGACGGATCCATAGGCAATGTTCAAGTCCTCCGCTATCTCTCTGATGGTTAATTTGCGGTTATTAACCAACATTTCTTTTACTCGTACTTCATCAATGTTTTCGTCGGTTTTCGATGTTGATGGTCTGCCACTGTGTTCAGCATCTTCGATTGACTCACGACCACTTTTGAACCGCTCTCGTGCCACTGGTAAACGACCGTTTTCTTTAGAGAATCGTTGCCGAAATACTTTTCCAAGATTTCCAACGTTTGCGCACCATTAAACCCGTTTTTTACGCAAAATTTAACACAAATTCGTTGTTGCAAATTTAAATCCATTTCTAAAATTGTAAAAAATCGCCAACACACACAGAGTTAGATGTACTCTTGGCTACATAACTTTTGCAAATGTCAAGCTATGATGCTAAGATTTAGATGGAATGTCAAAAATAGATTTACCAACTTAATAAAGAAAACAGAACGCAAATCGGAACAATGGGAACGCCACACGGTGGTGTCCCCCGGAAACTTTTTGATCAAGGTGGTATTTCACGATCGAAAACTTTCAACAGTTCTATCTGGTGTCCCTAGAGGCTCCAGACAAAGTCGTGCTAAACTGAATGGTTTCCGACTTTTGAAAGTTGATCTTCAACTTCCAGTCACGGCAATATCGATTAAAATATTCGTACATCTTGTGTTTTATGTTGTTCGTAGTTGCATTGCGCCGCTTTTGAGGTTGGCTAAATGTTCAAACGTTAGTACCATTCTGGTGAGGTAGATAGTTTACTGATATCCAATAATTTTTTTTTTTGACCGGTTCTTCAAACGTCGAGTAGAACTTAACCTCTATTGGTTGTTTCACCGAATTTGTCGACGAGCTTCGTTGCACGTAGCAAGCTGATTCCGCTCAGTCTAAAGTTTTTCTACTTTCCGGAAATGCTCGTACGAGTACTTTTTATTATTGCAAATTGCGTTTTGTCACAATATTTGTGTTGTACATATTTTTCGCTCAAATAAGGTTGCACCATCATAATTTCCCGGATGATTTAAACTAAGCCAAAGTACTTAATTTTTCGCATTCCGACACGACGACGTTAGGCGTAGGAAAAATTAGCTTGGAGTTAAAGTTACGGATTCGGAAATTCAGTTTATTTGGCATATTTAAAATCCGTTCTCTTTAAGCGGCTCTATCTCATTATTAAGGGTTGCCAGTAGGGATGTCGATACTTTAGATGGCGTTATGAATAGTTAAAATAAGTAATGTGGTCCCGGTCTCGTCAATGTGCTGTTTCAATAGAAAACCTTTCATGATATTGAAAAATAACAGAGTTTGACCACTGCTATGGATTATGGTATTCCATCCTTAACTTCGAATTCTCCGGTTATTCTCGTTGTACACTTAACTTTTATTTTAAAGTTATCGCACACCAATCCAATAGATGTCTCAGGTATATTTTGTATCTTAGCCTCATTGATATAAGATCTCTGGGAATTCTGTCGAGTGCTTTCTCTATATCGATGGAAACAATATGCAGGCCTTTTGCGTTGATTTCTCTCCAACGTTTTCTGTTAACTTTGAGTTGCAACATACATCGATCTCCATCTCACAAAGACACACTGAGAGACATGCAGATTGATTATATTGTGTTGTCGATTGTCTAGAACTAGCTCATAGATTTTTATTTGCATGTAACATCCATTGGTTAGATATCCGGTGTCTTCCCATGCATCGCAGCACAAGTAATGATTCTTAACAAGAATTTTCTCTTATGCAGCACGCTAAAATTTTATTTGAAAAATTTAAGTAAGCTACTCTGCTCGTCTTCATATGCCGGTGATTTATTGTAATTTCTTTGAAATTTTTCCTTCGTTGAACCAGAAAATATAGTGCATCGACGTTGCACCTCTTCCGAAGCTATAACGTGTTTATTGATTATAAATAGATGAACATCTCCTAAGTTCCGATATAAAGTCTCTACGGTTCTTTGAAATTGTTTGTATCCGTAGTTCGGGTACCAATAATCCTCGCCTATAAAAAACCTTTCATTAAGGATCCATTTAAAGGTGCCTTCTCAATTTAAGACCAAGACTAGATTACGATCTTTCACATAAAGTGATTTTATGTGTTTTTGGGAATACATACTCGTATGTTGACCTTCTCATTCTCATACATTTTATCGAATGTAATATGTGTTTGGCCTTTTTAGAATTCGAACGGTCTATTGATTCACACTCCTCCATTATTTGAAAACGCCGAAAATTTGTCAAGGAGCAAATTAATCATATTTTGTCTTTAAAGTAAATGCAACTGAATTATTTTATATATAGTATATGTAGTATAGTAATTGGGAAATAGGTCATGAATGAAAATACGAGTAAACTGTTCTAAACATTAGTCCTTAAAATCTGTCGTGAAGGGACATAATTATGGGCAAAAGACTGATGCAAAAAGTTAAATTGCATTTGTTCCTATAACTTGTCGACTATATAGGTAAATCAAACGAAGAATATTTAAAGTCGTGAAGAGATTTTCTGTATAATTGAATGCCTAGTTACGAAGAATAGATTTTTGAGGCAAAATTACAAGGTTAATTAATTTTATCAACCGTTACTAACCGCGACAAATTGTAGGCGAAGAATTCCGTTTAATTATGTATATTCGTCGGGTGAATTAAAAACTCGTGAACATTTAATTAAATTCAAACGGCTTCAAATGTCTGTTTTTTTGTTTTTATAACTTTTTGCTCTCTATTAGACTTCTTTCTATATCATCTGTGTTGAACGTTTTTAGATTGAGTTTTGTGACAAAAGATTGGTATTTCCTCTTTACAAAAGGATATTCAAGTTTACATTTAAGCGGGAATCCAAGGGACGATACGAATAGAAGAAGTTTCATATTCTTTTGATTGCTACCTTTCAGGCTCTAAGTCTTTCGCCATCGTTATCTTTTAGAGTTATTAGATAAGACTTATTAAATTGAAATTATCACATATGACACAATGACAGTAATTGGTCTGTTCTGCTTAGACGTATCTATTACTTACCACAGGGAGACACTCAATCCTTAACTGAAACTAAAAATTCTCTGTTATCGGCATGACATTGTGGAAAGTTTGTCGACTATTACGCTAGGAGTCTGGATCCGATTCCAAGAGTAAATACCAAAAAAACAGAAACAAATTCTGAATTTCACCACCTTTTTGACAACAATGACTGACCTCCGAAACCTTCTGCTTACGGAGAATAGTCTCACAGTCTCGCTTTTCGGGGACGGCTAAAACGTATGTCTCACTTTCTTTACACAAAATAGTACAAGAAACAACATAGTAAGTGGAGAGACTAGTCCTTGTTACCGGACAATTGCGCTGTCAATTATTATTATTATTTTTTATTTAAATTACTTTGGGCTCAGAATTGCATTCTATCAGGGTTAGAAAGACCGACTGATATAGTGAAGCTGTGTCATTAGTGACTAAGGATCATCCTTATTTCTGTAGGCGTTCGCATCTTTAAATTCAGAGAAGATATTGTACACAAACGCACAAAAATAAGTCCAGAGAGACTTTCCGGCTAATTGATATCGTCGGTAATTAAGATGCGTAATTACAACGCAACTGTTAGTTGTCCGCTTTAAAAACGATCCATACATGCAAATGAAAAGTCTCGAAATATCATCTAACACCAAGAGCGTGCAAAAATATTGACAGCTTTCAAAATGATAATGATAATAACTTAAAGCTTGAAATGGAAGGCCGGGTATACTTGTAATCGAAATACCCATAAAAGTTGTATATACATAATATGCACATGGTATATCTTCAAAATTAAATCGTTTTAGCGGACGATCATAGTAGATACAATTGTGCGTCACTTCACCATTATGGAATGAGGTATTAAGATATTTGTTGTGCAGAACAATTGAACCAGCTGATAGATAAATGAGTAACAAACTTTCCTGACGTGGGTGTTTCTGCACCTAACCCTATTCTTTGCACCGTTGATGCACTATCGTCTTTAGATTTGTCATACCCAGGCTACAAGAATGGAAAATAAAAAAGGGTTGGATCCCTCTCTTCGATCCTAAATTCTTTTTGCTCTTGCGTGGCCTCAATCATTATACCTTAAGCATGGGATTGGATTAATTTGTAGGAAAAACAGTGATTAAGTATTGTACCTGGAACATCTGATGAATAGCGGGTTAATGGTGTAGATTTTTGTTGGTGGGCTGATGCAAATTGGACATAACACCTACGGCAATTTCATTGGAAAACATACCATACAATGAGTTTACACATCTCTTAGCACTGCTTAGAAGCGACGTCGGAGGTGTGTTTCACACATTTGTGCTTATGATAACCATTGTGCTCCGGTACTCACCTTTTCCCTTTCTTCTATTTTCCCACTTCCGGTGGGATACTTAAAGGGTATCGATAATCCAATGAGGGCCCACAAATTGCAAAAAAAAAAACCCTGAGAAAAAATTAGTAATGAATACCATAGTTTCATAATTCGGATTGGTCCAACAGAGCAACAACCAAGTTCGTAGCGAAGTCCCCACCTTATCTCCCAGTGATGGTCCTCGGTATGCGACCATGACTATTGCATTCCTGGCTCACAACCTTATACGGAAAAGATTAAAATGGGCGACGAACCAACTAATGACATAAAAAAGAGCTCACTGTTGAAAGCCCTAGCAAACGTTTAAAGGACAACAACCTTCGGATTTGCATGTTCGGACCCTGAACAGGCCACATGCAGCCGAACAATTATCAGAGGCCCTTGACTGCAATAAAACAGATATCACCGCCATCCAGGAAGTGCGGGGTGGGGTGGGCCGGACATAAGAAGGATGAAAAACCGTGACATATACTCGTTCTATGGCGATTGCTATAGGGAAAAGAAACAGCTCTTATTCGGATGCGGATTTGCTATATGCGGCAGGCTTAGGCAACTAGTCTTGAGCTTCTGCCACGTAAGCAAGCGTTTTATGACAATTCTATCAGCCAATATAAGCCTAATATACGCCCATACCCCTACGGAAGACAACGACGGCGCCACTACGAGCTCCTCGACAATGTCCGAAGGAAAGGAGGACATCTTTGGTAGTACAGTTGGTAAGCATAGCCTACATTATACTACATCTGGCGACGGACTTAGGCTTATTGACAGTGAGGCCGAACGAAATATCACTATAGCAAGCACACGGTTTGCTCATCTCAATTTACACAAGGGGACATGACGGCCTCTGGATCATCAAATGCTAAATCAAGTTGATTACTTTGCGATAGACGTAAGGCATGCGTCCAGTATTTTGGATGTCCGAAAGTTCCGGGCAGCCAACTTTAACTCGGATCACTATCTTGTTGCAGCCAAAGTGCGAATGTGGATTTCCCAATAAAAGAAAAAATAAAAAATACTGTGAGAAGTTATAACGTACAAAAGCTGCAATTGCAAGCGACCGCCAGAATTTCTCAACAATTCCTATGCCGCCAGCGTCAAGTACCGAAGATCAGTGGCAACGCTGCCAACGTGCCATCAGAGACGCCGTAACTGATGTGTTGGGTTTCATCCGACCAGCACCAAGAAATCCCTGGCTTGATGAAGAAATTCGACAAGCACATGCAGCTAAACAAGAAGCCTACGAAGCGGCGCTGCAACGACGGATGACATGCGCTCGTTAGCTCTACGAGCAAAAGAGACGAGAAAAACTTCGGCTTCTCCAGAAAATAGAGCACGAGGAGCGTGAGATCGAAGATATTGAGAGTTTCTACTCCAGGTATAATGAACGAAAGTTTTACCAACAGGTAAAAAAAAAACGTGTCAAAGCAAAAAAACCCGTACAGAAGCCTGTAGAGGTGAAGACGGAAACCTTGTAAAGGAGTCATAGTCGGTGCTGTGAATATGGAAAAACTTTTTCCGCAGACTCTATACCGGCGAAGAAGCCCAACATGCCGCCATCAGGCAGAATATACCATTTAATTTAGACGGTGATAGCCAAAACTTCAGTCCACCTAACCACAACGAAGTAAGGGTAGCAATATCTAAGCTAAAATCAAACAAATCAGCTGGATTTGACGGGTTACCGGTCGAGGTATTCAAAGCTGCTGGAAATCACTTTGTGGCATGCATGCACCAACTCATTTCCCAGATCTAGTTAGAAGAGGGTATGCCTGATGAATGGAATCTCAGCACCATATGCCCAACCTACAAGAAAGGAGACCCCCTCAACTGCGCCAACCATGGAGATAAGTGTATAAATCTCCTGAACATCGGATCCTGTTTGCTATATTGTGTGAACGTCTGAAACTGTCTACCTGCAACCTGATTGGTCTAAGTGTAGTTTCAGACCAGGAAAGTCCACAATCGACCAATCCTGGAAAAAACTCAAGAAGTCTAAATCGGTACACATCATCTGATCGATTTTAAGTCCGCATATGACAGCATATATAGAGATGAGCTATATAGAGCCATGTGTAGTTTTGGCATCCGTGCCAAACTCGGACGATTGAGAATGCTCACTGCTCCGTCAAGGTCGGTAAGGAATTAACCAAGACCTTGGGAGTCATCATACTTCATATGGAACTCACAAGTGAACATTAGAGACACAACCTTTCAAAAGTCTGTGCAACTACTAGCGTAGGCTGATGATATCGACATAATTGGGAGAACTAAGCCGCCTGTGCGTTCGCTAGTATTGAAACGGAAGCTGCCAAAATGGCTTTAGCAGTTAATGAGGGCAGAACCAAGTATATACTGCCAGGAAGAAGAGACACTCAACATCGAATGTCACAATCGACAGCTATAATTTCGAAGTAGTACGAGTAAAGGACTTTGTCTATCTTAAATAAATCGAACACACTATTGCCAATCGCTGTTTCTTTGGGCTAACAGGGCAGTTGAATAGTAAGGCCCTATCTTGAAAAACTGAGAAACTCTATATAAGGCCTTGATCATCCCAGTCCTACTTTATGGAGCAGAAGAGTGGATCCTATCGAAGGGGGATGAAAATATTCTCAGTCATTTCGAGAAAAAAAATCCTTCGGGAAATATTCGGTCCCGTTTGCGTTGCCGGGCTTTGGAGGAGAAAATTTAACCACAAACTATAGGAGCTATACAGTGGCAAGGATTTAGTCAGAAAATTGCGCATTAGTCGCCTGAGAAGGTTATGACATGTAGAGTAAAGGGACATTAATGTTCGAATCTAACCCGGAAGGACAACGCAGTAGAAGAAGACCTCTCTTTAGGTGACGTGCAAACGACTTGGAGTGTGCAACTGGAACCTGTTAGCTAAAGGCCGGACTAACTGGAAAGGCTTGTTTGTTGAGGCCTACGTTCACCTCGAACTGTAACGAGTGTAACGAACTGTTAATTAAGTAAGTAAGTTTAGCAATTCGATAAAGCCAATCGGGATGAACTTATGACTTCTATAGAATCCTTTGTTATGATGCTGTCTATCCAAGAACACACGCATGCTAGGATTGGATCTATGTACATATAAAACAAGAGACAATTCAAACTTATAGTACAATTCCAGTTCTACAGAAGGAAATCATTAAAATTTCAAGATTCAAGACTGCAGGGTCCGTATTAAATGTTTAAAACTGAAAATGACCGTTATAGTACAAAAATGTGACAACAGTAGTACTTTTTCGTTGTATGTTAAAAGCAGTAAAAATTGTTTTCACGTATAACAATATTCCAGCTATTTAGACAAAGCAGTTACATAGTTCACCGCAGTTTGTTACTAGTGGGTTTCCTATACTTGAATCTTCATGCATTTCACGCCATTCCTGTTGAATTGAAAAAACTCAACAAATTTAAAATACACTAATTCTCTGATCCTTACGGCATAATTCCTCTTACTCAAGAGGCAATCTTCCTTCCTGATACAATAACTGTGTAAGTTTTTTGTACTGCTCTCAAGGATTCTTCCGAGCAAATGGAGAACAGTTTTGTCCAGCTCCCGTTCCTTAAGATAAACGAGTCTTATCTCTGTTCAATCATAGGCTTATACCTATTCTTTTCAGTAAATGAACAATTTTGAGACGCGAATACAGCGCAATGATCCATATTGTAGTTTTGATAGATGACTGATTTGTCGACTGATGTAGACTGATCGAGTAGGATGATGACTCTTTTCTCCAATGCGACTGGAAATTACCTTTTGAGACGTTGAATTAAAGTTCTTTTGGAAGATTTCAACTCAGATATTCACAAGATGGTATCTCCCAGTGGTCGGTTCTGCTTCCGATACTCCTTTTAATATGAATTCGTCATGATGATCGTACTTCACGATTTCTTTTTCCCCCTTGCTTTTCATATTCGTTTCTGGATTAAATTTCTTCTTCGTGTATACAACGTATAACCCATACAATTATAAAGTGTGTTTTCTTAGAGGTGTGGGTTTTAAACTAGCAACACTGTTTATACAGATTGTCAATTTGACAGTTGAAAGTTGATTTGTGGTTAGTACGCTTTGCCATTTTACAGTTAATAGATTAACGCCAGGAAAACGTGTGCAAATTGTGAAAACTTATTTTGAAAACCACTGTTCGGTTCGCCAAACTTATCGTGCGCTACGTCTATTTTACGGTCGACATCTAAGCAAATTATTCGGAACACGATGAATCGTTTTCGCACCACGTACACTCAAGTGGATAATGCGCATCCCCAAAGAGGACAAACAGTGCGAACAGAAGAAGTTATTGTCGTTGTGGAGCGCAGTGTTGAGGAGAATCCGAATGAGTCGATTCGCCGTCATGCACAACAATTGGGAGCTATACCCATCCACTTTGTGGAAGATTTTACGGAAAGATCTTGGCTTGAAAGCTTATAAGATCCAGCTTGTGCAAGAGCTGAAATCGCGTGACCATTATACGCGTCGTAAGTCCGGTGAATGTGTCGAAAACATGATTTAGGTTGATCCTCGTGTTCAACGCAAAATTTTGTTCTCCAATGAGGCCCATTTTTGATTAAATGGATACGTAAACAAGCAAAATTGCCGAATTTGGTATGGAGAAAACCCGGAAGCCTTTGTCGAGATGCCCTTACAATCATTAAAACTCACTGTTTGGTGTGATTTATGGGCTGGTGGAATCATCGGCCCATGTTTCTTTAAGGACGTTGCTGACCAGAATGTTACCGTCAATGGAGAGCGCTATAAAAACATGATTTCTTCTGACTTCTTCGTTCCTCAGTTGAATGGCATTGACGTGACAGAGCTTTGGTTTGAAAAAGATGGCGCAACATGCCACACGGCGCGCGACACCATCAATTTATTGCGCGAAACCTTTGCCTCCACGATCCTGTGATCTCACACCTTTAGATTACTTTCTTTGGGGGTATGTGAAGTCACTAGTCTATGCCGATAAACCAGAGACGGTGGACGATTTGGAAGTCAGCATTCGCCGTGTTATTGCTGATATACGGCCCCAGTTGTTCGATAAAGTTGTCGAAAATTGGACTTCACGATGGCGCGCATATACTCTATAATATATTTAATTTAAGCACTAATGGCATAAAATTATCTAGTAAATAAAGCTAATATCATAGACATTAACATTAGGTTCAAGTATTTTATTTCATATTAAATTTCTATAACTCTAAAAAAAAACACCCTTTGGATAGGGCTTAATATTCCTCCTATGTGTCCGCACTCCTACTGTTCCTCTTGTGAAGTTGGCTTCATCTTCGAATCTCAGAACCATTCTACAAGTGGCTCTCTTTGGATCACTTATTCTTCATTTGAGTGATACAACAAATTTTTTTTGCGACTCTTGCAACCTCGGCTGAAACTTAAGCCCCATTCTTTTTTGGCATGGTTTTCCAACGACCTTCAATGAATTGAGTATCTAAGTTCGTGTTTAATTATTAGTTTTATTGTCATTAAAAGGTCGCTAGCTTCCGATACGTTAACGAATTTAGTACGTATACAACTATCAAGATGGTTGCAATTCTGCTTTTATTTTTACCGTCCTGGAGTAATATATTTTGTACATTTTCTTTGGCAATTCCAAGTAGCGGGCCTGTTTCCCATATCTCTTCATTCGGTTTTTTGAACGCATATTATGTCAAAAACGTTGTACTAATACGTTTTCTAGTTCGAAACTTTTGTCTGTTCTTATGCCGATGTTACAGCTTGCAACATGTAGATTATTTTTGAAAAACGTCGAGGGAAACCATCGAACTCTGACACAAATATTTCTATTCGCTCCGAAATCACTCCTTCGCTGTGAAGGACAAATACCCGGCAAGATATTGTACTCGTGTTCATATAAGAGATTGCTTGAGCCACTGCTCAAGTACTTGCCTAATATTTTCTACCTTGGGGTCGCTTATATGGGCAGAAACTTAAAATGGGTAAACCATTCGGCCTTCAGCAGCAGCTAACTATCTCTCGAGCTTTTGGAGTAAAACTGAGTTTTTTCTTCGAACTGGTTTTACCGTTGATCTCATAGAGTGGCTTAGCTATAAGCACGTTGCCATATGGCCTTGCTATATAATCCATCGTGTAGAGAACAAAGATCGTATCATTGTGTTAAAGATTATTTTTAAAGACAAAATATTTCCATCCACACCTCTAAAGCTCCATCTTAACTGTAACCCAAATGGAGAAAGCGATTAGACGCTGTTTTTTTTAGGAAAAAAAACTTTACTTTCAATTGAGCAGCATTTAAATGTAAGTCAAGCTCATAAATGAGTTACGCAACAGTTATAAGCTCCCCATGAGGACCCTTGAAATACGATCATTAAGTAATAAAAAAATATGTACAAACATTTTCGTACTTGTAGCGCAGATACATTTGTATCTTATTCAGCGTCTACTCACTGTACTTCTTACCTTGCCCCAAGTGTGTTAAGTTTGTGTACATGAATTTTCAATGCGACCAAAGGCGCAACGAATTCAAAGGGAAAGTTCATTAGCAGCAGAAAGTGATGACAAAGAAAAATGCGCGCAAAGAGAACATACAAACGAAAGAAAGTCTTCACCTTGCCGTAAGATGCAGAAGATATTTTTCGGAGATATCTCTAATAATAAAAAAAAATAAATAAAAAGAAAATAAATAAAAAAAATCAATTGACATGATTACATATACGCTAACACCACATAGTGGGAATTTACATAAATTTCAATTTACTTTTCCTAATTTTCTTTATTCACTTAACAAACTAATGGTTCATCTCTTTACAGAATGCTCGCTGTGAGGGTCCACTTGTGGACTCAGCGTCATTACCGCTAGAACACAGATCCGTCTACGGCCCTCCACAACAGTCTCCCTCACCTATATACGGAGCGCCACAATCAGGGCTTCTTGGTTCTGGTGCTAACAACGAGGTCGCAGAAGATGCCTGGCCCTTAGCGGCCACAAACGACAGTCCACAGATCAAGCATTTACAGGTGCAATGCGAGAAGACCCATATGCGAGTGAACATCGAATTCGATCGACCATTCTACGGGATGATCTTCTCGAAGGGGTTCTACAGTGATTCACATTGCGTTCATCTAAAACCTGGTACTGGACATTTGAGTGCTACCTTTGAAATCTTCCTAAACAGCTGTGGCATGAGCAGTTCAGCAAATCATAACGCTGCCGGATTTGGTGCTCCAACTCCATCGGGCAGTTATGTGGAAAACACAATCATCATTCAATACGATCCATATGTACAGGAAGTCTGGGATCAGGCTAGGAAACTCCGCTGCACATGGTATGATTTCTACGAGAAGGCAGTTACATTCAGGCCATTCCAAGTGGATATGTTACATGCAGTGACAGCGAACTTCTTGGGTGATAATCTACAATGCTGGATGCAAATACAAGTTGGCAAGGGACCATGGGCTTCCGAAGTGTCAGGAATTGTGAAGATCGGTCAGACTATGACCATGGTGTTGGCTATTAAGGACGATGAGAATAAATTCGATATGTTGGTGAGAAATTGTGTGGCTCATGATGGTAAGAGGGCTCCAATTCAATTGGTGGATCAAAACGGTTGTGTGGTAAGACCAAAGATTATGAGTAAATTCCAGAAGATCAAGAACTTTGGTCCATCAGCGTCAGTTGTGTCATTTGCCTACTTCCAAGCATTTAAATTCCCCGATTCGATGAATGTCCACTTCCAATGTGTGATCCAAGTATGTAGATACAATTGCCCTGAACCTAAGTGCGGACATGGACCAAGTATTGCCGGTGAATATGGAGTACCACAAATTGGAGGAAATGCACTCTCAGCTGAATACGGACCACCAGAAGGATACGATCGTGGAGATTTCGGACTTGGAGGACTCCCACCAGCAGCATACCCAGATCCAAGACACCCAGCTGATGCTAGTGGAGCTTATTCAGAAAACCAACCAGACGTTGTTCCCTCACCTCAAGCTCAAACTTCTGCAGTTACCACATCAGAATCAAATTCACCAAGTTCGCCACCGCCTCAAGGATCTAACGAATTACATTTGCCCCCACCTCCACTACCAGGTCAATCTGGCTACAGTACTATGAAAAGAAAAGATGACATCGATGGTGGTAACTTAGTCTCTCTAGGTGGTCGTCCAAGATCAGTAGAAGGCTTGGATGATTTACGAGGTGTCCGCAGGCGTCGTGACACCGATTCTGATTCCGAATCAATGGACATCATGATTAGGCCACGAATTTATAAACGCGATGCCCAAGAAATGACAGATGTCAATACAAGTCGAACAATTCAGGTGGTCGCCCCAGGCGATGTTAATTTCGCCCTCAACAGCAATTCCAACAACGAAACAGTTGTCATACAGTCAGCGAGAACGGCGGACGCTGAAACAATTTGCATGTCAGTGCCCAGCTTTGTGGGAGGTCTGGTCATGTTGCTACTGGTCCTTGCAGTGGCATCACTAGTCGCCGCTTTCCTGTTTGTGCGGGTACGGCATTTCGATCGCAAGGGCGCGGGCATGGCGTACGTTAATTAAGGCCACTAACCCCCAGTCCATAGCATACCACGAACGAAAACGAGAACACACAGAATTTCGATAGAATAAACCAAATTGTTGTCTCATCAATTCTATTTATTATAAAATGGCTACCCATACTTTCATGGCGCCATCCTCATCCCACTATTTTTCTATTTATTATTTATTTTCTATTTATTTTATTTTATTTTATTTTTTTTTTTGGTTAACTATTTATTTATGCAAAGCGAAAAATGAAAAATATTACGAGTAGGCTTTCATACTTTCCTATTGTTTTCATTTGTTTAAAAATTAAAAAAAAAAAAAAAATTTGCATCAAAGTTAAATCTCACGATAGCTGATCGGAAGTCGGAGAACTAAAGTTTTACGATCACAAAATGAAATTTTTATTTTTTTTTGTTATTTTGTAACGATAAACCGAGAAATGTGAGGTGAACTTGCAGTTTTATTTTATATTTTTGGAGTGCAGCCTATTATACATAAAATTATTTTAGAAAAAAAAAACAAAAAATAATAATTATAAAAAAATGAAACTGAAAAAAAGAGAAAAATGATATCAAATTGTTTAAGGTTAAGACAATGTGTATATATTTAATTTATTATTGTTGTAATAATAGCTCCGAAATAAATTTGTATTTTATATTAAAAAAAAGTTGATTTTGTTTTTATTTAAAAAAAAAAACAAGGCACATCAGTTCGTATGATTCAAAGAATAAAAGGAGAACTTATGCACTCTGTTTCTATTTGAAATTGAGGGCTTATACGAGTATAAGAGCCTTTATAGCAAGAAAATGAAAACTTTAAAACACTTTAAGTCCTAAGCCTAAGAAGTCCGGTGGATCTTTGCTTTCATTAGCGCCATCGTCAGATTCAGTAAATGAACTTTACGGTTTCCACTTTACAAATTTGCGTAGCTTCGTCTGTGTTTATAATTCACATAATGGCTCGGAAATTCTGGGTGGAGATAGCAAATATACGCGGACTAAAAGGTAATCACCTAGTGAAACACATCTCTCAGATCACTTAGATCTGGAACTATATATGATACTTGGCTACGAGATAGTTCTTTTTTAACCATGGTCTCACCATTTACGTGTGTGATATGGCTTGCCAAACTGCACCTTAATGTGACACCTGTTCCAATCCGGGATTTACCTTCATGTGGTTAAAATTCCACCTCCGTAAGCAAATTATCCACTACTGCTTTATTCACAGGAACCCCAAACTGGACAGCAATTCGATCTTTTACAACTTTGATGCACTGTCTAACTCCATATAAAGAATTGTATCCCTGCATCGTCATATTGAGATCGGTATTAAGGGCGATCTAAATTTACACAATTCTTGGTGGCTTCGATATTCTGGACAAACAATACCAGAAGGACGGTATGTTAAGGTCTTCGCTGCGGAAAACAGCTTGTAATGAGCCCATCCTGATAAGCACTACGTTGATATAACCTCCCCTCTTGGCTCGTCGAACCATTGTTCTAATTCCTAATTTCTCCTAAACTGACCATTTTGTTAAAGAAAAGATTCCCCAAAGAAACGTATGGGAATACGAGAAAGCCAATTGAAGTAGACTTAACAGCTTCGTAATGTTTTCTGGATAAGAACGGGGATGCCGTTCTTCGAAATGAGATCCCTTATCCCTCATCGAATAAAGAGTATCACATTGAAGGAAAAGACGTCGTACAGCTGCAGCTAAGGAGGCTGCAAGCGTTAACAGAACTACTTACAAAACCAACTACACAGAGGATAACCGAAAAAAGTTCAAAGGACCCAGAGAAGCCTTCAACGCCTTTCTTTAGGGTGTAAAATTCCAATACGACCAAAAATGAAGGCAACCAAATACTAGAATGTCACAAAGATAGTAAAAGCTCTTGGTCGTTCGTTAGGTTAAAGAGGGGCAGACACCAGGCACCAAACCGAGCCCATTGCGATCTCTGTGGAACCAGTTGAATTTGTCTTCAAATGGCAAAAACCTAAACAATCTCCCTGGTGAAACACCCAATTTCCCTGCAAAATCCAAGAAGGCCTTTAAAGTTCGTGCCGTCTATTTCCTCTAAGTTTTCGAAAAAGTATTTCCAAAAAAAATTTTCTTCGACTACGCGACATTGCCTCGCATTCACATAGAATGTGTATTATGTCCTCAACAGCTTGCAAATCCCCACAGAATCTGCAAATATCCGTATCAGGCAATTTAAATCTCTTTGTGTGTTTCCGCAAGAGACAGTGTCCTGTCAGGATTCCTATTATTCTCCTAAGCTTAGCCCTGTTTAATTTTATTATCTTCCTACATCTTTTGTCGTTAAAAAGCGGCCAAAGAGCCTTGGATACCCTGTGTCCTTCAAGACTTGACCACCTTAGGTTGGCAATCTCTTTTCCTAGATAGTGTCTCTCACTATGCAAAGGGGTGGTTTGATGTTGATAACGTCAATATTGTCGAGTAGCCCTCCTTTTCGTACAAGCTTGTCCGCTTGTTTATTACCTTTAGTACCACAGTGTCCTGGCACCTAGCAAATTCTTACCCGGTTCTGACTGCATAGCGCCTTGAGCAATGTGCGACAGCCACTGACTGTATCAGAGTTGACGTTGGTTGATTTCATTGCTTTGAGTGCAAGGCTATCGATGTAGATAGCGATATCTCTTTCCGATACCGATCTCATCTGGATTAGCTCAGCCGCCCTGAGAATAGCTAGTTTAATTTTAGTGGGGGCCAACGCCCCCATTTATTGGGTTAATACAAGCTTAAGAACTAAGACTTATAAACTAATACAACTTAAGGTTTGGCAATATCTAGAACTTATCACCAGTGCTTAAAGCTAGGGATAGTGAAGAAGATCGAATTTGAAGGATTGCGATTAAAATCGAAAACGGAAAGGTTAGAGTTATACCTTACGTAGAATAGGGGAGATTGGTTCGTTAGAGCCATATGTGGTGTGGTGGATGGGTAGATAAAAGAGACGGGGGCAACGTCGATGTCGAGGGTTAGTGTAAAGGAAAATTGGGGTTGTAGAGTGACATGCAGTCGATGGAGCCTGAGAGGAGTCGGCGAATGAAAAGAATGTCTGCTGTGTCGCGTCCCTTCGTTCCTCTAGAGTATTCAGGTCAATGAGTTTGATACGGTTTCGATAAAGAGGATCGTTCCAAGGTAGCCCCCGAAGAGCAAATCGAAGAAAACGACGCTGGATGCACTCAATTCGAGATACATATACTCGTTAAAAGAGACAGCACGCTTGGCTAGTGTACTCGAGAAGGATGTATAGTGATCTGGTCACGTACGGGTTGCAGAATTCTTTGGACCATCTTTTAACGGAGCGAAGTGATGAGTTTCCTTATCTCATCAATATGCGAGCGGAAATTAAGCTCCCTGTCGCATAATATTTTTTCGTGGACAATTGCTGGGTGCTTAGATTGCGCTTTAACGACAGCAGACAGCATTGTGTTTTGGAAGCATTAAATTCTACTCTATTGGAGGTTCCCCATTTAGTGATGTTGATTATATCGGAATTTTAATGAGCTTAGCATACCCTGCCGTTCCTTTTCTACAGTAAGTAATCGAACGAATATGAAATGCAGAAAGTACTGTCATCAGCAAATGAATATATTGAATTAGAAGTGATAGACAAGAGGTCATTGATGAAGATTAAAAAGAGGTTCGGACGCAGGACGGAGCTCTGGGACACACCAGCATTTATTTTGTCAGATTTGAAACCATCCAAGACAATTTGAATTAAACGTTCCGAAGAGAGTCGTCTTGCCTAAGTCTGCCGCATGCGAATAAACGCTATTTCTTTTCCCTATAGCAATCACCATAGGTTATGTGACAGTTTTTCATCCACCTTATGTCCGGCCCGTCCCATCGCACTTCCTGAATGGCAGTGATATCTGCATGATCACAGTCAAGTTCCTCTGCTAATTGTTGGGCTGCATGTGGCCTGTTAAGGGTCCGAACCTTCCATGTACAAATCCGAAGGTCGTTGTCCTTTAAATGTTTGCTAGGGTCGTCATCAGTGAGTCGATTTTTATCCGAGGCCATTAGTTGGTTTGTCACATAATTTAATTTCTTCCGTATAGGGTTGTGAGCCCTATGACGGCATACGCCAGTATAATGTCACTGACCGGCCATGCCCTTGCTCTTCTAGCCTGCGGGTAAGGGTGGACTCACTCAGTGGCGGTCACCGGTAACTCCATGAGTTAGGGTAAATCCTAGAATCATTTGTCGCCTTTCCATACCTCAAACTGCACTAATGCGGACCAATCAAATTTGGTAAATGGAAGATAAGATCTTGCGATGCCTCCTCAATTGCTGCAGCTAGAGGTGTTAATACCTGAACATGTGTATAAACGTACAAAGTTAAAAAACCTTATGGTTTGAAAGAAGTGAACATATGTATTATCGCATTGTATGAAAAACGAAGAAAATTGATTTTATGGTTTTCCCTTCTCCTTTTAGTGAACGAGCTTAAGAATTTTTTTTAAAATAAAGCAGTTGCAAATTAGGCCCCACTAATACTATATGTACAAGAGGCTTTGTTCGTTTTTTGAAAAAAAAAAATACAAATGGTACAATACTTGGTACATGCAGTGTAAAAAAATGAAAATTCCCTCATGAGGAACTTTCGCTACAGCAAATGCACAAACCAAAAAAAATGGGTTCCACACAAAAACCTTACAAATGCAGCGTGCTAATCGTAGAAGCCAGCTCTACGCTGACGTGTATTGTTCAGTTCTTCCCTCTAATGTAGCAAACACCAAACTAGAATACTTTTTCTAATTATTTAAATAGGTAATAATTCTATAACATAACTATGATAGCTATAATGTGATAGTAATTATTGTAGAAGAGAGGAGAAACGAATGAAACACTTGTACTATACCTCAATCGGTTTGACCTACTTTTCAAGAGTGACAACAATTTCGATAAGCGTTTCTTGACTGGGAGGTTGGCATCTCCTGTAATCCGGCTTCTCGGAGGTCAGGTTGTAGGATGGTCTGAGAATGGGAGTTCTGTGCTGTGGGCCAGTTCATGTTGACGGAACGTCCGCACTAAGCTTTCCATCAATATGGGTACCATGGAGGAGTCCAAGGTATTCAGGTTGGCTAAGGAGGGATGAACCGGGCCAGGGGCGAAAGCCAGCAGCCAAGAGTCCCCGTGGTAAGCAGTAGTGGGATAGCGTACCGGAGTGGAATGCCATGGTCAGCCCATCCAATATGGTCAGACTACATTCTTTTTGCCGTTTTTTTCTTTTTCTATTATTTTGTAAGAACATACGAGTAGATACTCGTACGTGTTCAAATGGCTTTTCATTATTTTGATTTTGGTCACTAATGCTAAATGGATTCACTGGTTGTTATTCCAAGTAATTGCTTATGACTTCAAAGTGGGCACTTCTTCCTGTAATAGCACAAAACCGCTGAACATCTCCACCCTCTGGGTACCATGGAAGTAAAATGGAAAAATGAACTACGTAAACAGGATCGTTATATTTGGGACAGACATCCCCTTACGTACGTTTATACGGTACTGCCCGCCACCCTTCCATCTAGACATGCAGTACTTTTAGTAAATCGGTCATTTTAACTGTGTGGTGCTGAACAGATAACAGACATGTGGACTTCTCCAGTTACAGAGTTACTTTCATTTTGAATGACCGACCTTGATTTCAGACTCCTTGGTTGTGGGAATGTCCACCCTTTCTTTCCATAATTATGGGCGCAATGAGGACAAAATCAATGAATCCCTTTTTTTATCTTCTGACAAACACTTGTTAATACTCGTACTTAGAGCTGAACCACAGGAGTTGCTCTATATTTTCAAACCTAAATTGGTGACGCTTCAATTTACACCTGTTTCATACATTCACATATGTACAATGTACAACTATATAACATAAAAAAGTATGAACAGGTAGACAGCGGGCATAAGGTGTTTTCCAATCTGTCTACATTGCAATACAACCTATGACACATCAGCGCCGCGCCAACTGATAAGGAAAAACCACACAAAATTCACAGGCAGAAGTTCCACTCACGTTTATATAATTCACAGTCATTTCAAGCAGTAGTATCCATAAGATACTCGCGTATTGCAAAGTACAGTTAAGACTATACTTCACAGGATCATTTCTGTAGTCAGTCTTCACATACTTTTAGAGCAATTTGAAAGAAAACACATCCGCGATGACGAGGAATATCGTTTTATCCGCAGCGTGAGGTTTTGACTGTTGTTTGACGTTTCGGCGTACCTGACAGCATGTCGTCGATGATCGCTCGGTTTATCAGGATAAAACGAATTCTGAGTGGTTGTCCCCTTTAAAAATTTAAGAAATAAAGCGCGCGCGAATACGCAAATGTGTATTTTTAATTTAAATAACTGGAGTGGAGAGCTTTTAAAGTTTATGGCTTTAAAAGAAGGTTAAATTCGTGCCCTCAAGTATCCGTATACAGTTAAGCAATTCCGGGCGTATATTTTTGCATTGGTAAAAAGTAGGAGGGGGGTCAAGTGTAAAGTAGTCGTCGGAGGTTAATTAGTTATGCCAATAGTAGTAGTTTATATGCATTTTTATTGAATCACTTAAAGTGCTCTTACTTGCTAGGCAAAAAAATGCTTAAAAATTAGCTGAATTAACTTAACATTATCTTATTCTAACTTACTAGCCCCATGCGGGCACTCTAAGTTAAACTTAGAACTTAGATTATGTCTTTCGACGTATCTTACTATTATATTCATTATAATTAAAACTAAGAAAACATTTTTTACAAAAAAAAATCCTAGCGACACGGCTGTTTTTTTTATTTTATTATAAAATTAAAACTAAAATCCTACAAACTACTTAAAAATAAATCTTAATCTACTTAACCTACTTATAGTTATGCCACAATATTCATGAGATATTTCACTGTTTAAAAAATTTATTACGATCATATTTGTATGAAAATTGCTCATACACGCAGAAATATGTTGGTGGGGAACAAAAAAAAACACGATATAATTTACTTTAACTGCTTTATCTTTAATAAAAAATAAACTGGCGTACAAAAAAATCCAACTTATTAAGTTTACAAAAACAACGATCTGGAGTCAAAAAGCAAATGAGTTTGAATTGCGAAGAAATCAGGAAATTGTTGATTTCAGCGTTGGTGGCACTGATTTGACATTGTACTGCATTCGGAGTTACATACATCATGACAGCTTCCAGGAGCTATTCAATCGAATAAGAAACAATATTCTTTTTTCATGTGTCTCCTTCTGGTTGAAAAAAGGCCATTTGTTCATGTTGTCCTGATCTCAATGTTTATTTTTTTTGAAATTTCCAGATAGATACAGATGTGGAATGTGGATGAGACCAATTTTTGAAATCTTTCCTACATAAGCAATTTATTTAAATATGGCGGCTGTGCAGCGTTCCCAAGATGATCTCTCCTTTTTGGAATGGTCTACGGCCGTACCAACAGCTCCTGTAAATTTTGAATTATGATGAGTCACTAGAGAAGTAGACTGGGATTTTTTTGATATACTGATTTTTGGCCGAATGGCGCACTTCCGATGTCAAACTTGCAAAATTCGCAGACAAATCGCCAGAAAATTGTTAATAATATTTGAAGTGAATTGGTTTAAAATTGTTCAAGCTATGAGTGCGGCCAACTTGAAAAATGCAGTTTTGAAATAAACGCGTTTAAAAAAAATATATTTTAGAAAGTCATGATGCCTGCACCATACAATTGGCCGTATATTAGTGTCCTGCTCTTCCATTTCTTTTCTATTGGATTTTAATGCGATTCTCCACTCTTTTGTAGCTTCAGACAGTTATCTTTCTGCAAGCTTTATGCACTCTTTATCTATCCCCAAGAACATTTCGTAGCTACTCGGGCCGATTTCTAAATCCATCGCTTTCATTATGTGCAAAATTGAAGCAAAGGCGTCATTGTATACGGAAACTGCAATATTCATAGCTATATCCAACACAGTTTTACCACTAGAAATGGATTTTGGGGCCGATGCCCACACAGTCGAATTAAAACTTTTATTACAGTTGTGAGTATAACCGCCGAAGCATCGAGTAAGAAGATCGTCTCTGGTCAATTCTTCGTAGACTAGCTTGATACGAGTAGCTTCATACTACCTTGATCAAATTGGAAATACAAGTTTATTCATCTAAATCTAGATTGTCCCCTTCAGAGTAATCCCCATCGACTGCAACACACTTATGCCAGCGCTTGATCCAATCCTCGAAACATTTTTTATATTTGGTTTTCGGTATGTCCATCAGTGCTTCCTGCGATTTTTCCATTACTTCCTCTCGGCTGCTGAAACGCGTTCCCCGTGACTTCGATTGAACAGAAAGAAGTCACAGGGAGCCAATTCGGCTGTTGGATGGTATTTGTTGCATTTTTCGTCAAAAAATTACGAATAATGATGGCACTGTGCGACGGTGCGTTATCATGGTGCAAAATCCACAAGTTTTCTGCCCACAATTCTGGTCTCTTTCGGCGAATTGCTTCACGCAAACGTCTCATAATGACCAAATAATACTCTTTGTTTACTGTCTGGCCTTCTGCCAAAAATTCATGATGCACTACATCATTGTAATCCATGAAAACCGTGAGCATTGCCTTCTTTTTTGACTGAAAACGACGTGGTTTTTTTGGTCTCGGCTCGTTTGGTGAACGCCATTCACTTGCCTGATGTCTGGATTGCGTGTCGTACTCATAAACCCACGGCCACGTCTCGTCTCCAGTAATGATCCTTTTGATGAATGTGGGATCGGATTCAGCCTCGCAAATCATCTCTTTTGCGACGTCAACACGGTCTCTCTTTTGCATGAAATTGAGGTCTTTTAGCACCAACTGTGCTCCTGGACGACGGTAACCCAAATCATTAACCAAAATGTCTTGGACGGATCCATAGCCAAGTCCTCCGCTATCTCTCTGATGGTTAATTTGCGGTTATTGACCAACATTTCTTTTACTCGTACTTCATCAATGTTTTCACGACCACTTTTGAACCGCTCGTGCCACTGGTAAATGACTATTTTCTTTAGAGTTGCCGAAACAGTTTTCCTACATTTTCAACGTTCGTGCACCATTAAAATTTAATACAAGTTCGTTGTTGCAAATTTAAATCCATTTCTAAAATTGTAAAAATTCGCCAACACACACAGAATTAGATGTACTCTTGGCTACGTATCAAGCTATGATGCTAAGATTTAGAGAAAATGTCAACAACAGATTTACCAACTTAACAAAAAAACCGAACTCAAATCGGAACAATGGGAGCGCCACACGGTGGTGTGGTGCGGGAACTTCTTGATCAAGGAGTATACTTCAATTGGAAGAGTTGGCTTATATTTGTACTCAGCTAAACTGTTTGTAGATTTAGCATCTTGCCATGAGCACCAAGAATCCTCTCCGATCGGACATTTATCATGCTGCGGTTTTGCATCAGTAGATAAGCTCTGATCGAGTGTAGCGCATATACTGTTTCTCATGTTTTCAACT
Source organism: Volucella zonaria (assembly GCA_963966105.1). Classification (NCBI taxonomy): domain Eukaryota; kingdom Metazoa; phylum Arthropoda; class Insecta; order Diptera; family Syrphidae; genus Volucella; species Volucella zonaria. The sequence continues at coordinate 70,272,698 of OZ014534.1, read as the reverse complement.
GAATCACAGTTGAATGCCTCATCTATGGATGAGGCATTCCTCATCCATAATAAATTTATAGGTAATTCATCTATTAGTTTTTCCGTCAATTTGCCCGAAAGAACTGCAATAAAGTTTATCATACGATTCACATCAATATCGTACATATCCTGTGATTCTTTCAATTTTTTCGCGCATTCATTTTACTTGGTGCCTCTAACTCGTGTCGATTCAGCGGTCTTCTTCCAGATATTTTCAGTGTCTTGCTGTATGTACGTGTCTCTTTTTCACCTTTTTGATCACAATGCGAACCAATAACACTCACAAAACAAAAAAAAAGTTAGCACAGTTATCGATAAAAAACAAAAGTTCCTCAAACAGCGTCCTTCTCGAATGTTTCATTGTACGAAACTGTCTGAAACCGACGTTTCTAAATACGAAATAAGCAATAGTCTGAACACATGACAAATAGCTTCAAAAACATCTGCCGTATACTTACTCTAGTCGCCTAAAATACCGGCCCACGTTGCGGTCATAAGAAGCTCGCTGCCTACCTAGCGGCCTTTGAAACCCAAGTACAGTGAAATTCCCCCTCGGGGACACCCCTCTTACACGAACACCTTTCTTGATCGGACACTTTCTCATGGTCCCTGGTATAATTTGCATTGTGTTGCCTCCCTCTTGGGTGGACATTCTCTTGAACGGACGCGGACACAACAAAATTTTCTCTTAACCGGGCAAAACAAAAAAATAAAATAAAAAATAAACGTCGTGTATTATTTTTCTGGGGCAAGTGTCGTTGTTGCGTTTTTCGCACCGCGTCCTGCCATTGCTGCCTGACTTTAATGAGGGACTTCCCCATCAACTCGGGGATTCATCGATCTCGATACACACGGGGATTTAATGTTTGTCTGACACCAATACGAAAAAGAGTAAGTGGGTGCTACGCTCGTTGTAAAAATGGCTCCAAATAGAAAAATTCTCACGCTTAAACAAAAAATTTAAATTGTCGAAGTTTACAATAAGGAAAAGTTAAGTGTAAGAAACTTATCCAAGCTGCTGACATTATAAACAATAGAGAAAGTCTTTTACACAAATGGATGTCGAATAGCAAGTTAAGTGAAAAGAGAAGCTATTTAACTGGTGATGAAACCAAAATCGACAAATTTTGTTATGACTGGCTTACAGCATCTCGTCATAAGGGGATTCCTTTAACAGGTATAAACATGAAATAGGTTTTCAGATAAATTTTTCTGGAACCAGCGCGTTGATTTCTTTGAATATCTTTTCGAAGGAAAATTGAAAAAGATGATATTATCAGTATGTTTGTTCTAACCAAACTGCAGTAACTTAGTTAGTGTTGTTTTTTGAGGTCCGCTAATGCGATGCAACTCAAGGGAAACAGCCGAGTCTCTTGGACATTCTACATTTAGTGCTTCTACTGGTTGGTTAAATAAATTTCGAATTCGGCACAACATAAGTTTTAAAGCGATCTCAGGAGAAGGAGCTTCGGTTGATGCTGAAAATGTTGTATCGTTTTGGGAAAAATGCCCTTCTTTAATTAAGCAATATTCACAAGAGACGTCTATAATGCTGACGAGACAGGTCTGTGTTTTAGGGCCCTGCCAGACAAAACACTTACATTAAAAAAAAAAATGTATTGGTGGTAAATATCCCAAAGAGAGATTAAATATGGTGGAAGAGAAAGACAAACTCTTAGTAATTCGTAAGGCGGCTAAGCCCAGAGCATTTAAAAATATTAACATGAATAACTTGCCTGTAACCTGGAAACATACTAAAAAAGCGTGGATGACAAGACAACTTATGACAGAGTGGTTGCAAAACTTTGATTGGTAAATGGCAAAAGAAAAAAGACATGTTTTATTATTTTTAATAATGCAGAATCTCATCCAAAAGTCGTCTTCCTAAAAAATATTACAATCTTGTTTTTGCCACCAGCTTGTCAACCACTTGACCAAGGAATTATAAACAATTTCAAAAACTATTACCGAATTCTAATAATAAAACACCTTCTATTAAATATTGAAACAGCTGATACAGCTTTTGAGTTAATTAAGAAAATAACGCCACTGGATGCAGTTTACTTTGCAAAAGTAGCTTGGGATCAAGTATCAAAAGAAACGATTACAAATTACTTCCGTAAGGCAGGGTTTCAGCATAAAAATACGCAAAGTGAAGATCGCTTAACTGAGACTCTTATATCTGATCCAGTAGATGACCTACCATTTAGCGTACTTGCAGATATCTTGAAAAACGAGAATTTATTGGAGTTGACGGATGATGAAAACCTAAATGACTTTTTGAACGTAGATGAAAATTTATATGTTGAAGATCCAGATTTAGAGCAAAAAACTGAAAATCCAGTTGAGATACAAGAACTTTCTGAAGACTCTGATATCGATGAAGGTTCAGTACCAACAGATACTATTCCAAACTACGGTAAAGCTATTACCCTAACCAACCAGCTTAAAAGTTTTGCCGAAGATCACGCAGATGGAGAGCCTTTAGAGATTCTGTTTAAATTAGAACTATGATTTCTGGACGCCATTTTAAAGAAAAAGAGAAGACAAACAACAATACATGAATATTTTTGTCATTAAAATTACATTTAATTTTAAATCTATGTGTATTTGGTTTTTCCTATTACAATACGTATTTCATGTGTACCTAGAGATAAAAATATTTGTTTTTTTATACGTTTTAAATAAAAATTTAAATACATGCATATGTATATATAGTATTAAGAGTTTTCAATTTGTGTATTTCTTTTAGGCGGACACCCCTCTTAAACGGACACTTACGGTCAGCCCCGTTGGTGTCCGCCCAAGGGAAATTTCACTGTACTTCGAGATATTTCTCGGCCATAATCTTTTGGGATATCATGTTTGAGGTCCTAAGGGACCATTCAAAGCAATAAAAAAAAAATGGATTTTTTGAAAACTCTAGAGTAAGCAAGAAACTCGCGTATTTTCAATAACGCCTAGTATTTTTTTAATCATAGCTTATGTAGGAAAGATTTCAAAAATTGGTCTCATCCACATTCCACATCTGTATCTATCTGGAAATTTCAAAAAAAATAAACATTGAGATCAGGACAACATGAACAAATGGCCTTTTTTCAACCAGAAGGAGACACATGAAAAAAGAATATTGTTTCTTATTCGATTGAATAGCTCCTGGAAGCTGTCATGATGTATGTAACTCCGAATGCAGTACAATGTCAAATCAGTGCCACCAACGCTGAAATCAACAATTTCCTGATTTCTTCGCAATTCAAACTCATTTGCTTTTTGACTCCAGATCGTTGTTTTTGTAAACTTAATAAGTTGGATTTTTTTGTACGCCAGTTTATTTTTTATTAAAGATAAAGCAGTTAAAGTAAATTATATCGTGTTTTTTTTTGTTCCCCACCAACATATTTCTGCGTGTATGAGCAATTTTCATACAAATATGATCGTAATAAATTTTTTAAACAGTGAAATATCTCATGAATATTGTGGCATAACTATAAGTAGGTTAAGTAGATTAAGATTTATTTTTAAGTAGTTTGTAGGATTTTAGTTTTAATTTTATAATAAAATAAAAAAAACAGCCGTGTCGCTAGGATTTTTTTTTGTAAAAAATGTTTTCTTAGTTTTAATTATAATGAATATAATAGTAAGATACGTCGAAAGACATAATCTAAGTTCTAAGTTTAACTTAGAGTGCCCGCATGGGGCTAGTAAGTTAGAATAAGATAATGTTAAGTTAATTCAGCTAATTTTTAAGCATTTTTTTGCCTAGCAAGTAAGAGCACTTTAAGTGATTCAATAAAAATGCATATAAACTACTACTATTGGCATAACTAATTAACCTCCGACGACTACTTTACACTTGACCCCCCTCCTACTTTTTACCAATGCAAAAATATACGCCCGGAATTGCTTAACTGTATACGGATACTTGAGGGCACGAATTTAACCTTCTTTTAAAGCCATAAACTTTAAAAGCTCTCCACTCCAGTTATTTAAATTAAAAATACACATTTGCGTATTCGCGCGCGCTTTATTTCTTAAATTTTTAAAGGGGACAACCACTCAGAATTCGTTTTATCCTGATAAACCGAGCGATCATCGACGACATGCTGTCAGGTACGCCGAAACGTCAAACAACAGTCAAAACCTCACGCTGCGGATAAAACGATATTCCTCGTCATCGCGGATGTGTTTTCTTTCAAATTGCTCTAAAAGTATGTGAAGACTGACTACAGAAATGATCCTGTGAAGTATAGTCTTAACTGTACTTTGCAATACGCGAGTATCTTATGGATACTACTGCTTGAAATGACTGTGAATTATATAAACGTGAGTGGAACTTCTGCCTGTGAATTTTGTGTGGTTTTTCCTTATCAGTTGGCGCGGCGCTGATGTGTCATAGGTTGTATTGCAATGTAGACAGATTGGAAAACACCTTATGCCCGCTGTCTACCTGTTCATACTTTTTTATGTTATATAGTTGTACATTGTACATATGTGAATGTATGAAACAGGTGTAAATTGAAGCGTCACCAATTTAGGTTTGAAAATATAGAGCAACTCCTGTGGTTCAGCTCTAAGTACGAGTATTAACAAGTGTTTGTCAGAAGATAAAAAAAGGGATTCATTGATTTTGTCCTCATTGCGCCCATAATTATGGAAAGAAAGGGTGGACATTCCCACAACCAAGGAGTCTGAAATCAAGGTCGGTCATTCAAAATGAAAGTAACTCTGTAACTGGAGAAGTCCACATGTCTGTTATCTGTTCAGCACCACACAGTTAAAATGACCGATTTACTAAAAGTACTGCATGTCTAGATGGAAGGGTGGCGGGCAGTACCGTATAAACGTACGTAAGGGGATGTCTGTCCCAAATATAACGATCCTGTTTACGTAGTTCATTTTTCCATTTTACTTCCATGGTACCCAGAGGGTGGAGATGTTCAGCGGTTTTGTGCTATTACAGGAAGAAGTGCCCACTTTGAAGTCATAAGCAATTACTTGGAATAACAACCAGTGAATCCATTTAGCATTAGTGACCAAAATCAAAATAATGAAAAGCCATTTGAACACGTACGAGTATCTACTCGTATGTTCTTACAAAATAATAGAAAAAGAAAAAAACGGCAAAAAGAATGTAGTCTGACCATATTGGATGGGCTGACCATGGCATTCCACTCCGGTACGCTATCCCACTACTGCTTACCACGGGGACTCTTGGCTGCTGGCTTTCGCCCCTGGCCCGGTTCATCCCTCCTTAGCCAACCTGAATACCTTGGACTCCTCCATGGTACCCATATTGATGGAAAGCTTAGTGCGGACGTTCCGTCAACATGAACTGGCCCACAGCACAGAACTCCCATTCTCAGACCATCCTACAACCTGACCTCCGAGAAGCCGGATTACAGGAGATGCCAACCTCCCAGTCGAGAAACGCTTATCGAAATTGTTGTCACTCTTGAAAAGTAGGTCAAACCGATTGAGGTATAGTACAAGTGTTTCATTCTTTTCTCTTCTCTTCTACAATAATTACTATCACATTATACCTATCATAGTTATGTTATAGCATTATTACCTATTTAAATAATTAGAAAAAGTATTCTAGTTTGGTGTTTGCTACATTAGAGGGAAGTATTGGACAAAACACGTCAGCGTAAAGCTGGCTCCTACGATAGGCACGCTGCATTTGTAAGGTTTTTTTGTGGAACCCATTTGGTTTGTGCATTTGCTTGTAGCGAAAGTTCCTCATGAGGGAGTTTTCGTTTTCTACACTACGTTAACTGAAAATAGAACACTTGTAAACATTATTTTGTTATAACAATGATGTCTTCAATTTCCAGATATATTTTTGGTAATCAAGTGAATTTACTAATGGTGTGCCTTGAAAAAAATTAAGACATCGGTGATTTACAGCAACGGCGTCAGAATTGTTTGTGTATTGATTTAGGAAAGAGAAGTAGAGTCATTTTATCGAGTTCCAAGAAAAATTTATTTTTTAAAAAATTAATATCTTTTCTGGATAGGGGTCGGTAAGAAAGGCAGTCAACTATGTGTATTGAAAAGGGGTGGGTGTTTAATCAAGTGGAAATGAGGGTAGCACTGGCACCGGAAATTGATGGTTAGATACAATTTGATAACAGCTTTTTCCACAACCGAACGGCACGGACAGTTGCCGGCTAAAGAAATCCAAGTGGTTGTACTATGTCTTATGTCTTAACAATTTTCAGTTATTCAAAATATAAAATCAAACAAGAAGAATTGTATTTGTTCAAGTTTCTAATAAGTATTTAATTTTTTAATTTCACTGTGTTCTGGAAACTTGTTAATTCATATGCATCTTAAATACGATAACTAATAGTGCATGGTAGAAATTTGGGATTGCTTTGGGCGACACTCTCGAACCTAATAATCTATCACGTATTTCATAATGATCGCAACCTGCTCTACCTTCACCACTTTATTTATTAATTTCTTATGCTGTGGTATAGTCTTTCCTTAATTTCTTCATTTCCAAAATTCCCAGGAGTTTTGTCGTTGAAATCTGTTTTTTTTTTTAACTTTATCAGCAATTTTGGATAACTTTCATTTCTCTTTCAGGACAGATGGGTGTTGCCAGTTTAATAAGATAGTAACAAAACATTCACACGCCCCACAGATCGTCGACTGAGAATTAAAGGGTCGTATGTACGAGTATGTTACAGCGCAAATCTCAGAAAGCAAAGACTCTATCATATCACGCGCAATGTTTTTTTTTTCAAATTGAGAATCATTGTGTTTCTTTATTTTGTACATACACTGGATGTCCAGTATAACGAATGTCCAGTATAACGAATCACCATTTGAATTCCATTGTTATTTCTAAATAACGAATAATGAAAAATTTTACTACTCTACATACTCGTACATAACGAATGCTGTTCAATTTCAAGGAAAAGAAACAATTCAAAACAGGTCTCAGTAGTTTTTTCGGCGTTTTAAGTTGTCTGCACAACAAAACGGTACATGAAATGCGAATAGGTTGGCGGTTTTTTTTTTTTTGCTTACACGTCTTTTGAATTTTTTCGCAATTGTTGTTTCTTGGCTTTCCGATTTGTTTTTGGTTATGATAATCAATATTTTATTAGAAAGTGAGTGTTTTCTTTAAACGTTGCATTGACTAAATGTGCAAAATGAAGGTAGCTCGGAAGTGCCTGTCTATAGCTGAAAGAATTAAAACAATTTCTGAGAAATATAAAATTCCCAAGTCCAGTATCTGTACAATAAGGACCCAAAAAACGTTGCTTTTGAGGAGTCTCAATGCAACCAAAAGTGGAAATTCTGAAAGGCGGTCACTAACAAAAGGTTTTCCACGAATGGAAAAAAAAACTTTTAGAATGGTTCCTCCGGCAGCGCGAAAATCATATTTCTATAAGTGGCTCCATACTAAAGGCTAAAGCCCAAGCCATGCACAAAAAGTATTCGACCGAAAATTTCATCGCAAGCGATGGATGGCTTCCTAAATTTAAAAAGAGATTTGGAGTTCATTTGCTCAAGACAACGGGAGAAAATTTATCCTCACAAGCTGAGCTTGTGGAATCCTTTAAAAATTCATTGGCAGAAATAATTGAGCGAGATCAACTTTCTTTGGACGCGGTTTTTAATGCTGACGAAACAGAGCTGTACTGGGAAATGCTGCCTGATTCCACCTACGTACACTCTAAACAAGATGCAGCTCCAGGACGAAAAATTTATAAGGAACGGATAAAGTTTTTAGCATGTTCCAATGCATCAGGATCCAAAAAAATTAAGCCATCCATTATTGGCAAATCCAAGAACCCGCGCTCGTTTAAAAACAAACCGTTGCCAGTCAACTATGGGCCTACTAAATCTGCTTAGATGACGGCCACCCTTTTTAAGGATTAGTTTTTTTATGAATTTTGTTCCAATGAACTTACCTAGAAGAGCTCTTTTTTTGTTGGACAATGCACCAAGCCATCCATCAGCAGAAGACAAACGTTACACCAGCTATCCGCTTGGTAAAATTATTTTACAGAAACAGTTTGCTCACTAAGATTGTTAGCTCGAGGGTTACAGATGTTATACAATAACTGAAGGACCTCAACTCATTCAAAGCTGTATCACTTATCGCACTTTCATGGAAAAAGGTTTCACCAGTGTCTCTCAAAAGTGTTGGCGAAAAATACGGATGGGCCTATTGTCGAGTCCTCCATTTAGAGCTAATCTATGATGCTGCGATTTTTAAGAAAAGTGGCTGTGTGTTTAGGTGAGCTGGCAGCTATGTACGCCGCTTCGAGGTATCCCCAAAAGGGATAAAGATACTTGCAATCCAGCGAATCTCCGGTGAATCAGTCTTCTTCCAAATATCAGTAAGGTGTTCGAGGAAGTGTTCAATAGAGTCCTGACTAACTGGTTTAAAGACAAAAATATAGTCCCCGATAATCAATTCGGTTTCAAAGCGGAGCATAATGTCATTCTTGTTGCGTCTAAACTGGTTTCTGGTATCCAATGGAACAAAGGCAAGAACCAGTGTAGTGGTTAGAGGAACTCTTCTTCAAGCTGAACTGGCTGGGCATGAGCAAACCACTTCTGTATATTATCTTCAATATGCTCACAGATAGACTGTTTATCGTGAAAAATGGCGATGGGACCTCAGCTGAAACACTTCGAATTAAAAACGGTCTGCAACAAGGTGGGATAAATTCACCGATCCTATTCAGCATTTACATAAGATTGAAGTCATTAACATACTGTTGCAACGTGACTTCGATAAAATTAAATAATATTGCGACGACTGAAAGTTGGAGATCAATTTTCAGAAGTCGGAAACCACTCTGTAAAGCCTCTTGGAACACCAGAAAAAACTGGTGAAAGTTTTCGATCGTGGGACAGAACGGGCAACCAACGGGCTTATCGAAATGTACAAACACCTATATATGTAGTATGTTTGTTAAAATATAGATACTGATCTAGATAGATCCAAAGGTGATTTTGCCTTTGCAAAGAGACTGTTTTATAGCAGCCAATTTGTGCACGGGTGAAAGTTATCTGCCACATGGCCCTTATCCGGCCTGCGCTTGAATTTGGATGTCCCATGTGGTTCAATGTGAGAGCAAGTTTATTGGAAAAGATCCGGGTGTTTCAGAGGGTTACCGCTAATCTTCAACGTCGCTCGAACAGCTGCGGACAGGCGACTCAACTACGACATAGACAGCACATGGCAGTGGGGATCATCTCCAGTTCAATAGGGTGGTAGTCGCGAGGTGAGAAATCTTGCTCGGCAACACCAACATTGTTGGTGGCTTGTTGAAGGAGGGGAAGCTTCTTCGTCGTTTTCCTCGAATACTAGGTAGTCCCAATAGGAAGAAAAGTCGGTCAGCCTAATTTTATAGCCGTGGCCCGCTTACGTAATTTTAGGTAGGATTAGGGTAGATATAAAAAAAAAACTATATAAAAATTACAAAAAAAAAAAATACAAAGAGGTGGGTGGGAACTTTTGGTAAAAAAATGTTTGAAGTTTTATATTATAACAAAGTTTTATAAGTTTTATAAATAAGTCAAACAACCTCAAAAGGTTTTCCCCAGTGAACGTTTTGATTCAGCAGCAGTTTTTTCTGCCTCTCTCACTAAATTGTTTGTCTGTCCGAAATGCCTTGAAAGCGTTTATTTCAGCTGCAGAAATTTTGTCAGCCAGTAGTTTCACTGCATAGTAAATGTAAAAAGGACTCCTTTTGATGCCAATAAGTTTTACCTGTGTATTGGAGTATGTATGCACTGATGTTGTGTCTTGATAAAAATGCATTTTTACTTTTTCTTTGTGATCTTGTTAAGATCTGCGACGCTAAGGTAAAAGCAGGCAAGTAATGGCTTGAGCTCTAGATTTCCATTTAAATTAACTGCGTTAGATGTCTTACAAAACACGAGTTAGGACAGTACTTTTTATTTAATTTTCAACATATTGTAGTACCGCGCATTCTCTATACACATTTTCGAGCCTCTGGAAGGCCGTCGAGAATTATTTCTCCAGAATGCCCCGTTGAAGAGCCTCCACGTTATAAAAACGTTCTCCTTTCACGGCGTCTTCTAAATGAGTGGATTGATCACAGAAACTGATTACCAATAACGACGAATCCGTAAGAGCATTGTCATGAAGCAAGGTTTTAAAAGTCGATCAGGTACATATTTGTGAAGTACTGCCTTGACTGTTTGGCCGAGAGAGACGAATTCATTGTAAGCAATACCGCAGAAATCGAAAAAATAAATCTTCACGTGTGATTTTGGATGGTCATCTAATGTCTGACGACCGTTTTTGAACCGTGAAAACCATTCAAATATCTTGGTTCGACTCAAACACTCTTCGCCATACGTATTTTTCACACTTCCACAACGCTTGGTGGTTTTATCCTATTTAAAATAAAATTTAATAAGAACAGAGGGGTAGTTCCATTGTAAAAAACGAAGCATGATAAAACACACACATATGCTTGAAGGAACAACTCGTGTCTTGTATTAAATTAAGTTTTCGCCCTGAATTTTTTTACTTTGGTTAAAGGAGGGACTAAATAACGTTATTCCATTGGCAAAACCTTACAGCGCCATTTATTCATTAAATATAAAATTAGTTCTGGAACTTTTTGAATAAACTGTACACGGTGGCTGGTTAAAATGAAGATGAGACTGGAATCTTTTTTGTCGTTGCTAGATTTTCCGATTATTTGCTTCTGAATGCGGTGTTTGGAGTAGCTCTTCCCCAGAACAATGAAAGCTTTTTTCTGGGTTTCTCTCTGACAGTTCATACATAGCTTCCGGCTTGATTTTACGCGCTGATAACGTCCTTGATCGCGGAGTCTTCGTGAAGCGTTTCCAATTAAAGCTCTCATTTATTCAATCGAGATACATACTCGTATACCCAAATTGACTCAGAATTCGAGTTATAACTTATAAGAAGATTTATGTGAAACTAAAGGTTGAGCCAACAGCTAGTGTGGAAGTTTTCCTTAAATTAAACACACATTTATTATGAAATCAATATAGAATTTCATTGGTTAATAAAGTTAGGTGTATGGCAATTATGAATGGAATATAATATCGTTCATGTGGCTACCATGGCTTCTGTTGCAAGCCACCATCCGAAGGTCGAAATTATCGATGACTTTTTAAAGATTAAGTGAGTCAATGGCCCCAATTTGAATTGAATGTTTAAGATCCTTAATTGTCGCTAGGCTATTGGCATAGACCTTACTCTTCAAATAACCCCACAGGCAGAAGTCTAAAGGTGTCAAATAGCATGACCTTGGAGGCCAATCAAATTTCGTACGCAATAAATTGAGTGATTAATGGCTTCTGTGTGCGGTAGCACCATCCTGTTTAAACCAGAGATCGTCCAGACCCAATTCATTAAAAATTGGGAGAAAATAGCGTTTCAACATGTTGTGGTAACATTCTCTTTAACTGTCTCTCCAGCCTCATCTATACGAAAAGGTACGGGCCAATGATGCCGTCAATCCGTAATCCGCACCACACAGTGACTTTTTTGGGACGCATTGGTTCTTCATGAATCTCGTATGGGTTTTCCGGTCCCAAGAAACGACAATTTTGTTTATTTATTGGGTGTATGTATTAATTCGTGAGGTTTTTTTTTCAAAATTTGAACGTTTATTTAAGAAAAACATGTACAATAGTATTATTCAAAGTATTGCCCATCTGAAGCTATGACTTTTTCCCATTTTTCTTGCAATCAAGCCAATTTTTGATATTCTGCTCTGATGTGAACCGTATTTCAGTTAGGGCGTTCTGCATCGACCGGAACAAATGGTAGTCAGAAGGGACAAGGTCTGGGCTATAAGGCGGGTGGGGTAAAACTTCAGATCCACTGTTTTCCAAATAGTTCTTACCCGGAATAGCAACGTAGGGCCGAGCGTTGTCATGATGGAAAATTATTGCCTCGTGTCTGGTCGCATATTCCGGGCGTTTTTCGGTTACTGCTCTCTTCAAACGGATTAATTGTGTTCGGTGGCGATGTCTCTTGATGGTTTCACCCGGTTTTAGCAGCTCATAATACAGCACACCCATCTGATCCCACCAAATACAGAGCATTACCTTCGCGCCATGGACATTCGGCTTTGCCGTTGATTTGGCTGGTTGGCCAGGTTTCACATATGATTTTTTGCGCTTGGGGTTATCGTAATGGATCCATTTTTCATCACCAGTAACAATCCGATGCAAAAATGACTTCCTTTTGTGGCGTTCCAGCAGCATTTCGGACATGCAAAACCGCCTTTCGACGTCTCTCGGCTTGAGTTCATGTGGAACCCAATTTCCTTGCTTTTGAATGTATCCAGCTGCTTTTAAACGTTTTGAAATGGCTGCTTGAGTGACACCCAAAGATTCTGCGAGCTCTTATTGTCTTTGGCAACAATCTTCATAGAGTAATGCTTCTAGTTCTTCATCTTCAAACTTTTTTGGCTGCCCAGGACGTTCATCGTTTTCCAAGCCAAAATCACCACTTTTAAATCGTGCAAACCACTTTTGGCACGTTCGCTCAACTAGCGCATGTTCACCATAAACTTCCACCAAAATACGATGACTTTCGGCAGCAGTTTTCTTCATATTAAAGTAATGAAGAAGAACTCCCCGCAAAAACACTTTTTCAGGCACAAAGTTCGACATATTTGAGTGAAAAAAAATTATTGTTGTTTACGCTTCAAATGAATGACATAAACTGAAATGACGTACAATGACAATAGTTTTCCAACGTATGTTCCAATGGAATAATACAAGTTACGCATCTCTTAGCAAACCGCACGAATTAAGTTATAGACCTAATACGTACCATCCACCCAAAAATGACGTCATCGTAAAATATGAAATTCGATGATCAATTGTTCGGGTGATCCCACATCCAGTTTACCAATCGGCGACGTCGTAGATGGTCCAAAGGCTTCAATTATTGTGTAATTTGGATCTTATAGGCGTGCAAATGAAGATCAAGTTTTAAAATTCAGCGTAAAGTGCAATAAGTAAGGCTCAATTGTTGACTTCGGCGACGAATTGAGGTGCCTGGCTGGTTTTGAACACTTTCGCTCATATAAGTGATGTTTTGGCGAACATGCCGATATATTTTTTTTTTTTATAATTCCCGCGCGCTCAAGGGATTTAAGTACCCTTAAAATGTTTGCACACAGTGCGGGCGAAGGAAAGTCAGGGAGGATAGAAAGAGAGGTACTGGTGAACGTTGGTTTTAAATGTTTGAAGGTTATAATGACTAGGAAATAAGGCAATAAATCACGTACGTCCGAAGGTGAGCTTGAGGGTGTACTGATGAGCATTCATAGCGAGACGTGTGTTGCGGTTAAAGGTTTGAAGGGGCGGAATGCTACTGGCGATTTCTATGGATTACTGGTGGTGGAAATAGCTGTAGAACAAAGTGAGATACGAGACATTGCGTCGGTGTTGGGGGGTGTCCACTGTCTGAGTGATATAAGCATCACCTATCAGTTTTATCGTGTAGTTTTGAATCATATCTAGCAGGTGCAGAGATGTTTTGGGCGCACCCGACCAGATGTGGGCATTGTGACCAGGTCAGAGGAGGTGAAATATTTCTTACATCGCTTGAGGAAACCTAGACATTTCGCAGCATTTTTGACGACACTGAATATGTGGTTTTTCCAACGTAAGTTTTCATTGACACACATACCGAGAATGGAAAGTTTATCGGTTTCGACGATGCAAGTGCCATTCATGGATAATGGCTGGGTGTTTAAATTTCGCTTTAATGACAGAAGGCAGCATTGTGTTTTGGAATCATTAAATTCTACTCTGTTAGTGTTTCAGAATTTAATGAGCTTGACATATGCTGCCATTCCCGTTCTACAGCTGAAGAGCAGAGACGTGAGTCCGGGAAGGAATATGAAAAGGAAAGAATACTGTCATCAGCAAAGGAATATATTGGCATTTATTTTCTGAATATCAGACTTGAAACCATCCAAGACAACTTGAATTGAACGTTCCGAAAGGTAATTTCTAATCCATTAAAGAAGAGAGTCATCGATCCCAAAAGCACGCATTTTCGACAAGAGAGCCTGATGCCAAACTCTGTCAAATGCCTTACAAATATCAAGTGCAATTATCTTGCTTTCTCCAGATTGGTGTACGCTTTGCTTCCACTTTTCGATGAGACATGCCATCAAATCACCAGTGACTTGTTGCTACGAAAACCATATTGCCGGTCATTGAGAAGTTTTCCTGTTTCGAGATATTTCATGAGCTGACGCTTTATCAGCGTTTCCATGACCTTGGAGGGAAGCGACGTAAGTGCAATGGGTCTATAGGAGGAGAGAGAGGAAGATTCGTCGTTTTTAGGGACGGGCTGGATAAATGCTGTTTTCCATCTGCTCGGAAAATGTTCGAAAGAGTAGGATTAATGAAAAAGCTTACGCAGTGGTTTTGCCAGCGTGGAAGAACACCTATTCAGAAGAAGGGGAGATATACCATCTGGACCAGGGGATTTATGTATGTTGAGATCTTTAAGAGTTCTTGCTACTAAACGAGAGCGAAAGTGGATTCGTCCCATTGTAGATTCGACGCACTCAAGTTTAGGCGGAGACAAAGCACAATTTGGGAGTGTTGAGCTAGCCGCAAAGTGTGCAACAAGCAGATTGGCCTTGTCCAAAGAGCTGACAGCTGGAATGTCATTGTAAATGAGCGTTGGGATGGAGGATGAGGCAGAATTTTTGAAGTTTGTGACAAACGACCAAAAGTTTTTCATTCCTGGCTCGTTTAAACTTTTTTCGGTTTTCTTCTCTCGGGTTGGTCTTGAAGGACCGAAAAAACATTTCTCTAACCCTGACAGTAAACAGAATGTTCACCGTTTGAGATAAGATTTTTGAATATCGGATCATACATAGCGAATAATCAATGATTGACAAAAAATTGCCATTGCAGCCTGACTGTCCAAGAATTTCACGATGACCTCTTAAAGGAAGATAACACACAGCCAAATTTGAAATAACGTTCATAATTCTCTCCAAAACTTGACACTAAAACGATTTTCCCCTCAAGATCTGTTTCTCGATATCCTTATCTAGAGTCTCATTTTTACGCCATAATTCAAGCGTTACTTTTTGATGAATATTGATTTTTTCGCACAACTTTCCCCAATTACGTATTCCGTCAATCCAAGCCGACTTGAAACTAGTACCTGTACTTTACGCGAACACAGTAAGCGCAATATTGTGTTTCGGAATAGCAAAGCTAAGTGCGAGGAATTCTGAATCCAGCTTTGCTAGTAACAATACTCCGAAAAACAAGTATTAGTTGTTCAGACTTACTACTTTCATTCTTGTTCGCTATAATCAGAGGCATGGCTTCGTCTTTATAATTCAACTTTTTCCATAATGCCACACATTTCATTATCGAATCTGCTTCAAAGAGCGCTTTATTCGTATTACGAGTATTTCAAGTTGATGGAAGTATTTGCTTATTGATTTTATTTTTTTAGTAGACGTGGCAGTTTCAATTTTTTTTTTGCGTTTTACGAGTATTGAACTCATTTTTTAAAGCTAATTGAAAAACGGTAGGTAGGTACGAGGGCGGGTCAATAAGTCCGTGACTTTTGGATTAAAACAGATTTTTTGATAAAAAAATAATTTTATTTTTCAACGTAGTCTCCCTTGAGCTCTATACACTTTGTCCAACGCTTCTCCAATTTTTTTATCCCTTCCAAAAAAAATGATTTGTCGAGGTCCTCAAAATGACGAGATGACTTCATCATTGGAGTCAAATCTTTTTCCACCAAGCCATTTCTTCAGATTTGGGAACAAGAAGTAGTCGCTCGGAGCCAAATCTGGAGAATAGGGTGGATGAGGGAGCAATTCATAGCCCAATTCATGGATTTTTGCCATGGCAACTGCACATGTGTGCACCCTTGCATTGTCTTGGTGGAAAAGAACTTTTTTCTTGGCCAAATGAGGTCGTTTTTTTTTCAAATCGTCATTGAATCGGTCCAATAAGTTGGCATAATATTCCCCATTGATTGTTCTTCCCTTTTGAAGGTAGTCAATGTGGATTATCCCGCGTGCATCCCAAAAAACAGTCGCCATAACTTTATTGGCTGACAAACCCACCTTGGCCTTCTTTGGCGCCGATTCACCCTTAGAAACCCACTGTTTTGACTGTTGTTTGTTCTCTGGTGTGCTGTGATGGATCCATGTTTCGTCCACGGTTACAAAACGGCGCAAAAACTCCTCCATATTGCGATTAAACAACGCCAAACCTTCCTGTGAAATTGTTACACGATTGCGTTTATGGTCGACTGTGAGCAAACGCGGCACCCATCTTGCGGAAAGCTTTCTCATGCCCAAGTGATCATTCAAAATTGAAACCACTGAGCCATGCGAGATCCCTACGGCTTCCACAATCTCTCGCACTTTCAATCTTCGGTCGGCCAACACCATATCGTGAATTTTTTCGATTGTTTCGGGTGTAGAGACCTCAACTGGGCGTCCAGGACGTTCGGCATCTTCAGTGCTTGTACGGCCACAACGAAATTCAGTAAACCACTTTTTTACCATTGAAATCGATGGTGCAGAGTCCCCATAGTATTTATCAAGCTTAGCCTTGGTCTCGGTAATGGTTTTTTTTCGCAAGAAATAATGATTAATAAGCACACGAAATTCACTTTTTTCCATTTTCTCCTCAAATTAGTGAGTAGTCTGATAAAAATAGCTGTCAAACACAAACTAACTGACGCAGCAAGTTTAAATTTGCTGACAGGAGTCAACTGACAGATGCCTGTTGACAGGAGCATTGTTGCTGTTTTAGTAAAGAGGTCAGAAATTCAAAAATGCACGGAATTATTGACCCGCCCTCGTACATACAAATCAAAAATTTGTTTGGAACAAAAAGCGAGAAGCAATAAGAATCAAAAAAAAAATTAACTTACCTTACTATTAGAACTGGTCTAGAACCGAATATGTATATACATATGTACGATAATGGTTGTGCAGGCCAACCCAGAAAAATGCAGCAGCGCGTAATTTACGAATCCAACATACTATGCACCAACAAAAACAAAAACACCATAATTAAACAAACACGATACACATCAAAATGCCAAATTTACAAATCTCACCACAGTGCACATGAAGTGGAAAATAGCCTAAGTTTCAATTTCGAGCAAACTAAATAATTAGAGTCCGTTGTACATCCGCTCGCAGGATCACCAGAATAATTGAAGTTCACTTCGATTATCACATCGGACTGTGATAACACCACTGACTATCACCTCAGTTCCTCAAGAACATTCTCTTTTCTACCTATGTTATACGTCCTAAATTTCTTTAACGGCTGCTCTCCTTTAGTTTTTAGTCGTTGGTTTTAAGCGAAATTGTTAGAATATGCTTGCAATAATCTCTCTGGAGTTGACCGGAACCTCAAATAAAATCAAATCAAAAGCGTTATTTGTTAGTTAAGCGTTACGCTCCGTAACGCTGGACGTGTTTCACTTGTTGGCCTCTTTTAAAAGCACTTTAACGCTCGTTTTCTACCAACTTTGTAAAAATCATTGTCACTAGAGTTAAGCAGGAACCCGCCTATTTTCACAAACGCCTAGTATTGTATTTTCTAATCATTGCTTATGTAGGAAAAATTTCAAAAATTAGCCTCATCCACATTCCACATCTGTATCTATCTGGAAATTTCAAAAAATAAACATTGACATCAGGACAACATGAACAAATGGCCTTTTTTCTACCAGAAGGAGACACATGAAAAAAGAATATTGTTTCTGATTCGATTGAATAGCTCCTGGAAGCTGTCATGATGTATGTAACCCCGAATGCAGTACAATGTCAAATCAGTGCCACCAACGCTGAAATCAACAATTTCCTGAAAAACTTTTGCTTTTTGACTCCAGGCAAATTCAGACCGTTTTCTTTGCTTCGTAAACTTATTATTGTAGTTGGAGTTTTTTGTACGCCAGTTTATTTTTTATTAAAGATACAGCAGTTAAAGCAAATTATATCGTGTTTTTTTTGTTCCTCACCAACATATTTCAACATATACGGATACTTGAGGGCACGAATTTAACCTTCTTTTAAAGCCATCAACTTTAAAAGCTCTCCACTCCAGTTATTTAAATTAAAAATACACATTTGCGTATTCGCGCGCGCTTTATTTCTTAAATTTTTAAAGGGGACAACCACTCAGAATTCGTTTTATCCTGATAAACCGAGCGATCATCGACGACATGCTGTCAGGTACGCCGAAACGTCAAACAACAGTCAAAACCTCACGCTGCGGATAAAACGATATTCCTCGTCATCGCGGATGTGTTTTCTTTCAAATTGCTCTAAAAGTATGTGAAGACTGACTACAGAAATGATCCTGTGAAGTATAGTCTTAACTGTACTTTGCAATACGCGAGTATCTTATGGATACTACTGCTTGAAATGACTGTGAATTATATAAACGTGAGTGGAACTTCTGCCTGTGAATTTTGTGTGGTTTTTCCTTATCAGTTGGCGCGGCGCTGATGTGTCATAGGTTGAATTGCAATGTAGACAGATTGGAAAACACCTTATGCCCGCTGTCTACCTGTTCATACTTTTTTATGTTATGGAGTTGTACATTGTACATATGTGAATGTATGAAACAGGTGTAAATTGAAGCGTCACCAATTTAGGTTTGAAAATATAGAGCAACTCCTGTGGTTCAGCTCTAAGTACGAGTATTAACAAGTGTTTGTCAGAAGATAAAAAAAGGGATTCATTGATTTTGTCCTCATTGCGCCCATAATTATGGAAAGAAAGGGTGGACATTCCCACAACCAAGGAGTCTGAAATCAAGGTCGGTCATTCAAAATGAAAGTAACTCTGTAACTGGAGAAGTCCACATGTCTGTTATCTGTTCAGCACCACACAGTTAAAATGACCGATTTACTAAAAGTACTGCATGTCTAGATGGAAGGGTGGCGGGCAGTACCGTATAAACGTACGTAAGGGGATGTCTGTCCCAAATATAACGATCCTGTTTACGTAGTTCATTTTTCCATTTTACTTCCATGGTACCCAGAGGGTGGAGATGTTCAGCGGTTTTGTGCTATTACAGGAAGAAGTGCCCACTTTGAAGTCATAAGCAATTACTTGGAATAACAACCAGTGAATCCATTTAGCATTAGTGACCAAAATCAAAATAATGAAAAGCCATTTGAACACTTACGAGTATCTACTCGTATGTTCTTACAAAATAATAGAAAAAGAAAAAAACGGCAAAAAGAATGTAGTCTGACCATATTGGATGGGCTGACCATGGCATTCCACTCCGGTACGCTATCCCACTACTGCTTACCACGGGGACTCTTGGCTGCTGGCTTTCGCCCCTGGCCCGGTTCATCCCTCCTTAGCCAACCTGAATACCTTGGACTCCTCCATGGTACCCATATTGATGGAAAGCTTAGTGCGGACGTTCCGTCAACATGAACTGGCCCACAGCACAGAACTCCCATTCTCAGACCATCCTACAACCTGACCTCCGAGAAGCCGGATTACAGGAGATGCCAACCTCCCAGTCGAGAAACGCTTATCGAAATTGTTGTCACTCTTGAAAAGTAGGTCAAGCCGATTGAGGTATAGTACAAGTGTTTCATTCGTTTCTCCTCTCTTCTACAATAATTACTATCACATTATAGCTATCATAGTTATGTTATAGAATTGTTACCTATTTAAATAATTAGAAAAAGTATTCTAGTTTGGTGTTTGCTACATTAGAGGGAAGTATTGGACAAAACACGTCAGCGTAAAGCTGGCTCCTACGATAAGCACGCTGCATTTGTAAGGTTTTTAGGTTTGCATCCGATTTCTTTGGTTTGTGCATTTGCTTGTAGCGAAAGTTCATCATGGGGGAATTTTCATTTCAACAGCGGGAAAATTAAAAACAGACCACTTGTGTTTCTTACAAAGAGTATTTTTTTTAGAGGTTTGATTTTTAAACTGAGAACACTGTTTATACAGATTGTCAATTTGACAGTTGAAAGTTGATTTGTGGTTACTACGTTTTGCCATTTTCCGATGAATAGATTAACGCCAAAACAAAGCATGAAAATTGTGCAAACTTATTTTGGAAACCATGGTTCGGTTCGCCAAACTTATCGTGCGCTACCTCCCTTTTACGATCGACATAGTCGTCAATCTTAGCAAGTTATTCGGAACACGATGAATCGTTTTCGCACCACGTGCACTCTGATGGATAATATGCATCCCCAAAGAGGACAAACAATGCGAACAGAAGAAGTTATTGCCGTTGTGAAGCGCAGTGTTAAGGAGAATCCGAATGAGTCGATTCGCCATCATGCACAGCAATTGGAGCTATGCCCATCCACTTTGTGGAAGATTTTACGGAAAGACCTTGGTTTAAAAGCTTATAAGATCCAGCGTGTTCAAGAATTGAAGCCGCACGACCATTATACGCGTCGTAGGTTCGGTGAACGTCCCGAAAGCATGATTCACCTTGATCCTGATTTTCAACGCAAAATTTTGTTCTCCGGTGACCCCCTTTTTTGGTTAAATGGATATGTAAACAAGCAAAATTACCGAACTTGGAATGCAGAAAACACAGAAGCCTTTGTCGAAACGCCCTTACAACTATTAAAACTGTTTGGTGTGCTTCATGGGCTGGTGGAATTATTGGGCCATATCTCTCTAAAGATAATGACGGCCAGAATGTTAGCATCAATGGAGAGCGCTATAGAAACATGACTTCTGACTTCTTCGTTCCTCAGTTGAATGGCATTGAGGTGACAGAGCTTTGGTTTCAAAAGGATGGCGCAACGCGCCACACGGCGAGTGACACAATCAATTTATTGCGGGAAACATTTGCGGAGCGTATAATTTTGCTTAATGGACATGTGAACTAGCCTCCACGATCCTGTGATCTCACACCTTTAGATTACTTTATTTGGGGGTATGTGAAGTCACTAGTCTATGCCGATAAATCAGAGACGTTGGACGTTTTTGAAGTCAACATTCGCCGTGTTATTACTGATATATGGCCCCAGTTGCTTGATAAAGTTGTCGAAAATTTGACTTCAAGATTTCGCTTTATTCGAGCTAGCCGTGGCGCGCATATATTCCACGCATATTACAATAAAACACTAATGGCATGAAATTATCTATTAAATATAATATACATTAACGTTAGCTTTAAGTATTTTATTTCATATTGAATTTGCATACTTCTAAAAAAAAACACTCTGTATTATCGAAATGGGGTCATATCTGGTCCAAGTCTATTCAAGATATTTTATACGGAACATTCTGGTTAAAGAGCTGTAAAAAATAACTACCATTTAACATTTATTCTTATGAAGATCTATCAGTAATAAAAACCCTTTTAAGACGATGTGTCTATCTTGTTTTGAAGGATTAGTTCCATTCTTACGTTGCTACAATTCCTTTCGCATCTTCTTTTTTCATGGTCTACCCATGGCCATTTCAGACCCGCTCTATTTTAATCGGGGACTATTTCCTGAGTGAGTATGTCGATGAGTAGCACTGAAGATACGACGAGTAGACCATCATGCGGACAGCTCGAGACGTTGTAGACCTTAGACAGTAAATGAATTTAACTCACCACGCGTAAGACCTATCTTCGCGGCACCTAAATACTCTTTTAATTGGTTTTGGACATACTCCTCAGCTTTGAAAGAATTCCGATGATTTTTCGTATTGACGTTCTTATTGAAGAACTTTGGTGTATGAATATTTAAGGAATGGTTGAAAAAAGGTTAATCCTCCAACACTAAAGATTATCTTGCAAAACGATAATAAAAATGGCTAGACAAAGGACAAACCAGCAGTAGTTAACCAACGCACTGTTGCAATTGTCTCGTTACTCATTGGGGATCGGCAACGATTGTTATGCATAACATTCAACAGCAGAAAATCTCAGACCAAGCCTTGTGGTACGCCGTCAGTTATCTTGTACGCTTTACCTTCCTCGCCAGATTCGCTTGTTATGATTTTGCCGATGTACTCTTACATTGTCCGGTATTTTGGATAAAGATTGTTACTTCGAATAATTTTCTACACACACGAAATTCGGTGAAGAAGATACATATATGTGGCGGAGGGTTAAGGAACGACGCTCGTTCCAGAGCTGCAAACAACGCACTTAAGCAAAACTATTTCATAGAAGGCATCTGATGACAGCCAATCTTTGTCAAGAGACGCTGGTCACGTTTTTCTCCAGCTAAAGAGGAAGAAAATTTTCCTTGTTGTTTCCGGTTTGAGCTTTTGCCACAGTCGCATCTCTCTGATAAACTGCACTATATAATAACGAAAAGTACTAATTAAAGAATTTTAATATCACCGTTTCATTTACCCTAGAACCACTGTCCTTCCCCCATTCTTCTTTCTATGTCATCGAACGATCAACTATGTATACGACGAAATGTATGGGCTATTGATCTTGTTAGAATTCATCTCCTTATATGGTTAGGACTCCAGTACAGTAGCAGACGAATAAGAGAAGACCTGGTCTTAGGTTGGTAAGCATAGACTACACCACACCAGATCTGGCAAAGGACTTAGGCTTATTAACTTTGCGGCGGGACGAAATATTACTATAGCAAGCACACGGTTTCCTCAACTCAATATACAAAAGGAGACATGGCGGTCTCCGGATCATCAAACGCTAAATCAAATTGATAATTTTGCGATAGACGTAAGGCATATTCTGGACGTCCGAACGTTCCGAGAAGTTAACATTGGCTCGGATCACCACCTTGTTGCAGCCAAGGTGCGAATGCGGATTAAAATTACTGTGAGAACTTGCTGCAATCACAAGAGACCGCTAAAATCTTCCCCGAACGCGTATCCCGAAATGTCTCATCTTTACCGCCAGCATCAAGTACAGAAAACCAGTGACAACGTTGCCAACGTGCCATCAGAGACGCCGCAACTGGGTTTCACTCGACCACCATCAAGAAATCTCTGGTTTGATGAAAAATGTGCCAGCAAGCATATGCAGCTTTAAAAAGAAGCCTACAAAACGGATCCACAGTGAAAGAGGAGAGTTGCTCGTGAATTTTACAAGCAGAAGAGACGGGAAGGACATCGGCTTCTCCAGAAGAAGAAAAAATAGCACGAGAACCGCCCGATCGCTGATATTGCGAGTTTGTACTCCAGGAATAACGTACGGAAGTTTTATCAGCAGGTAAAAAGAACGTGTCAAAGCAAGAAGATCCGTAAAGAAGCCTGTATAGACGAAGAAGGGAACCTTGTAGTGGAGTCATAGTCGGTGCTTAGAATATGGAAAACTTTTTCTGCAGACTGTATAACCGCGAAGAAGTCCAACATGCCGCCGTCAGGCAGAATAGACCATTCAACTTGGATGATGATAGCCAAAACTTCCATCCACCTGACCAGAACGAAGTAGAGATGGAATACCTAAGCTAAAATTCAACAAATCAGCTGGACCGTGGAGTTTAATGCGACTGAAAATTATTTTATGCAAAGCATGCACCAACTCAATTCCCAGATCTGGTTAGAATAGCGAATGCCTGAGAATGGAATCTCAGCACCGTTGCCCGATCCACAAAAAACAAGACACATACTATGCCAACTATAAAGGTCGCCAACAACCTAATTGGTCCCTATCAGTCCGGTTTCAGACCAGGACAGTCCACAATCGATGAAATCTTCATACTACGGCAGATCCTGGAAAAACACTCGAGAAGTCCAAATCGATACCCACCGTCTTTTCATCGATTTTAAGGCCGCATATGACAGTATTTCTATAGAGACGAACTATATAGAGCCATATCTAGTTTTGACATCCCTGACATCCTCATCTGCCTGTGCAGAATAACGATTGAGAAACCTCGCTGTGACGGTAACGACTTAACCGAGACTTTTGGTGTCAAAAAAGTTTCAGACAAGGTGACGCGCTGTCATCTGAGTTCTTTAACATCATGCTTGAAAGAATTGTGCGAGCACTGGAGGCACAGTCTTTCAAAGGTCTGTGCAACTACTAACGTATGCCGATGGTATCGACATACCTGGCAGAACTCAGAGGGCTGTCACCGATGAGTTCGCTAGTATTGAGACGGAAGCTGCCAAAATGGGTTTAGCGGAAAATGAGTTCAAAACCAACTATCATATATATTCTATCAACAAGAAAGGACACACAACATCGAAGAATTAAACAGAACATCACAATCGACAGTTATAATTTCGAGGTAGTAAAGGACCTTGTCTACCTTGGATCTGATATGAATTCTGCCAACTCAGCAGAAATAAATCGAAGAACACTGTTGCCAATCGCTGTTTCTTTGGGCTAAGAAGGCAATTGAGTAGTTAGGCTCTATCCCGAAAAACTGAGGAGACTCTATATAAGACCTTAATCATCCTACCCCCACTTTATGGCGCAGAAGCATGGACTCTATCAAAGGCGGATGAAGATATCCTCAGTCGTTCCGAGAGAAAAATCCATCGAAAAATATCCCGCCCCATTTGCGTTCCATGGCTTTAGAGGAGAAAATTCAACGACGAATTATACGAGCTGTATAGCGACATTGACCTAATCAGAAAACGGCGTATTAGTCCACTGAGACGGTTAGGATATGTAGAGCGAAGGGATCAATGCTTCGGTCCGCAGAGTTTTCGAATCTAACCCGGAAGGACAGCGCAGTAGAAGAAGACCTCACCTTAAGTGGCGCGCAATCGACGTGGAGTACACAACTGGAGGCAGTTAGCTAAACACCGAACTAACTGGAGAGGCTTTTTTGTTGAGACTCAGTTGGGTAGCTGGGTATTTACATTTCGTTTTAGGTACGACAGCAGATATAATTGTGTTTTGGAAGCACTGAATTCCACTCTGTTCGTGAATGGTGGTTCCGCAATTAATTATACTATCGATATCGGAATTTAATGAGCCTAAAATATGCAGCTGTTCTTTCCTATTCTACAGCTATATAGCCGGGACGTCATCCCGAGAAAGTACTACCATCAGGAAATGGACATACTGGATTAGAAGTGCCAAACAGGAGATCATAAATGAAAATTAAGAAGAGTGTCGGTGACAGAACGGACCCCTGGGGCACACCACAACTTATTTTCTGGATATCAGATTTGAAACCGTCTGAGACAACTTGAATTGAACGTTCCGAAAGGTACTTTTTAATCCGTTGAAACAATCTAAGTGAGACGTCGCACTAAGCGCCAAAGACGCCCAAACTAGACGCAACAGTGGTCTTCTCGACCGAATTTGGGCCTATCCAACAGATATGCTAAAGAGATTATCGGCTGTACTATCAGAGGCTTTCATGTCACCACATATGTACATCGAATTCAGAATCGGAGTCGAGGCCTCGACCTTGTTGAAGAGGAGAAATCTGTAATATGGTAAACCAACTGGACTTCCTTTGAGATGGAAATCGGCAAGTCTATTAATGCTCCCCCGCTACACTCAGAACAAAACAAAAGTCAGAGCAAGCTGTTCAAAACCTGAACAGTGTCTGCATAAAGTGTTTTGAGCTGGTGTGCCCAGCTTGAAGCAATCCTCCAGATCGTCTGTTCCCTGGCGGAGCAAAGATTTGCAGCGACTACATAAGGAAATCAGAAAACTTCCATGCAAGTCACTTAATAGTAATTTGGAGGAGGACTGGAATCACACTATGAAGCAAAAAGAATATAAGAAACTAATTCGGATTTCGAAGAGAGTCACCTTATAATGAATTTGGTGAAAAGATCGAAACCAGTTGGCAAATCAGAAATACGAAGAGCAACTATCTTGCTAACTAACTGTCGTATTCATCCGATCCAAAGACCAGTTGAATTCCCAAAGAAATTGTTAAGTCCGCACTAATTATTTTTCTCGTCTTCCCCTCCGATTTTCTTAGAAATCTATCAGCTGATATGAAAAAGTGACCCGGCGAGCCTAGAGTGAAGAGCACAGCAACAGATATTAAGGCTCAGCTGCTGCGTGTGGCAAGACCCGGCGATGATGCTCGTATTGATATCGGTCAATGCCAGGAAACTCTTGGAATTCTGAAAAACTGGTTCAATTCGTGTGGAGTAAATGTTTAGTTGTTCATCAAAACGTACGCCGTTCATTCTATACAAAAGTAGGCCACATAAGACTACTGTTCGACTTTTTGAGCATGAATACCTTTTCGCAGCCTTTGACATGACTTGGAGCACATGAAATCTCTACCAACTTTCGCAAGTTCTGAATTTACAGCATTTTTGCCTGAAACCGGAATGGATTCAACTTGACTTCCAAATGAAACAGGTAGTGAATTGGTTTTTTTGTCGAAAATAAAACACTGACCTCCTGTGTAAGCAACTGTCCTAAACGGCAATTGCACTCTACATTTATTCAGAAGTTATTAAATCTATGTACAAAGAGAACACACGCTTAAGACTAGAAATTACTCGGCCGCAAGTTTACCTTTCTTCTGCGCCTTCGCTTTCTGTTTGGATTGCTTGTTGGGCTTCTTTTCCTGCACTTTCTTGTTTGGTGACGCATCTCCTTTCTTTTCTGAGAACTTACCATTTTTCTTCTGTTTTTTAGGAGCTACAGGATCTGTAACCTCAGCCGCTGGTTGCTGGGGTGTTTTGGTTAATTTCGCTTTCTTATTCGGAACCTTAGACTCGTCGTCGTCTTTGGGTTCCCTCTTCTTACTCAAGGGTAATTTCTGTTTAGTTGGCGAACCGACTTCATCATCTTTTGGTGGCTTGACTTTCTTTCCTTTATTCCCCTTCTTCTGAGTCTTTTGCTTGTCTCCGTTGCTTACCAATGGTGTTGGTGCAACTGGTCCCTTCTCCTCTTCCGTCTGTTGCTTATTTTTCTTAGCCTTTTTGTTCTTTATCTTGTTCTTCTTCTTTTCGTTGTTGAATCGAATGATGAGCTTAGTACCTCCTAAACTTAGGTTTCTTTTGCAATTCTTACTCGCTTCCAGAGTGGTTGGTAAGGTGATTGTTGCAATCGAGAAGCCATCCAACCTGCTTGGCGCTGGCTTCATTTGTATATCAACAGCGTTGGGGAAGAGTTCTTTGATCTGAGCTGTCGATGCGGTCTTCGGAATGTTAAGGACACAAATGGTCGACGTGAAGTCCTTACCTTTAAGGGCCTGTTTCTTCTCCTTCTTCAGAAGTTGCCTCTCGCGCCTCTTCTCGATCTTCTTCTTTTTCATCTCAGCCAAGTTCTTGACAAAGTTTTCGCTTTCGGTTTTTGGAAGCGATACCTCCAGTTTGTTCTCTGCCTTGTGCTTTTTCAGCTTCTTCATCGTTGCATCACGATCTTGTGTGGTGGCAAAGTTAACCAAACAAAATCTAGCATGCTTCTGACGAGGTTTGTTAGCTGTTACTATCAACTCGGAGATAGCTTTCACTTTTTTATCAAATTCTTCTCGGTCTGCGGGAAGTTTCTCAGGGAATCTGATGAATAGCTGTTTGCCCTTAAGTTTTTCATATTTTTCTTTGAGTTTCTGAGTAAATTCTTCCATTTTCGGTGTTGCTCTTTGGGCTGCAGATTTTTTCTGGGGTATGTCTTCGTCGTCGCCAACTTCATCATCATCGTCTTCGGTTGAGCTTGCATCAAGTGCAGGTTGATTGGCTTCCGAATTATTTTCGGCATCCAAGTCTTCTGCTTCTGAAACTCCTGCTTCAGATTCACCTTCATCCTCCGTATCATCATCAACGGCTCCAGCCTCGCCGGAAAGAACCTCTTCTTCTTCTGAAGAGTCGTCTTGCTGGAAATCTTCTTGATCTGAGGATGATGACATGACTAAAAGTAAGTTACTTTATAAATTGATACTTGATGCTTCGAATATTTGAGAAAAATTACTTGTTGTTAAAATGTATTAAAAAAATTCAAAATACAGCGCGAAAAATATTTTTTGATAAAAATGCTGCTCCTACCCTACACAATTCACACGCGCAGTCGGCTGCCAAAGCGTGGAGTATGTAACGAGTGCTGCCAGGTTTTGGTTTCCACAAAATAATCTACTACATGGCTTTGTAATAGTTTTATAAAAAGTAAACATTTTTCTAAATAGTTAAATTTAGTATGTATTTTAGTATAAAAAAATCGAATCTTCGATTTATTAGCCGACAAAGAGCTACTTAAGAGTTTAGTTAACATGATTTACCATACCATATGATTAAGAGAAACGCTTGAATAAGAGTGCGTGGTTTACTTCCAAAAATAGAAGAAGGGTGCACGGACTACTACTCTTATAAATCAGGCCTTGTATATAATGAATCAATCTAGCATGGACAGCGCAATAACTGCGCATCAATTTTGACGTCTGTGGCCGTACTACAGAAGTCGGAGAAATTTTCAAACTAATATGACATATGCATTAAATTTTGAATATCACAGAATTTTATCGAGAATTTTCTTAACAGAAGTCCAATGTCGGAATGTAATTTTTAAGTCACCGACTTAAGAGGGCAGGTTCAGGCTAGATTCGATTATAAAAATCTTCATAAAATCACTAGTCCGGGCGGCGATTGATCGGGAAATTGCTGAAATAGGACAGCAGTGCAACAATCAAGCTGGTAGCGTAGTGTTTTCTTTATCTCTCAGTGGTGATCCGCTGAAACAGCATGAGAAAATTCTTAATCACAGAGGCTAAAATGGCAAGTGCGTGCTCGACCGTGTGGGGAATATACGGAAGAGATACAAAAATGTGACAAGCAGCTACGGGATGATGGAGTTACCGTTGATACCCTGGAAAACGATTATAAACATAATCATAGCTAGTACATGGTTTCCAAACCTTGATATCCATTAAGGGGCCTGACTGTCTTCAAATTGATCATATTGCGATCTACGCAGGGCACTCCTCCAGTGGATGTCCGAACTTTTCGAGCAGCTAACATCAACTCGTGCCGAAGAGCAATAAGAAAGGCTGCCTCTAATGTGTTGAGTTTCAACCTTGTCTAATAAAAGCACACCTGGTTCGGCGACTAATGCACAGAGGCAAATCAAGAAAATCAATCAGATGTACAGATCGGCCTTACAGAACAGAACGGGAGGAGATCGCGAGTTCTACGAGCAGAAAAGAAGGGAGGAATATAGGGTCCTTATAAGAAAAAAGGAAGGTTGGGCCTTAGGGAGGTACTATCACAAGAATGATAGTATGGAACGCTTTACCAAAAAATAAGCATGCACGCTGCACCGCGAAGGTGGGTAATGACAAAACCGTGATTTTCAATGTTCTAAAAGGATTTAAACACGGAGATGCGTTGTCATGCGATTTTTATAGAATTGTGCGAAATGCGCAGGTCAACTCTAGATGCATCATTTTCCTAAAGTTAAAAGAAAAACACAGCGAACTGTCAAAGGAGCTTTTGCGACCATTGAAGCAGAAGCGGCAAATATTTGCTTTGTGGTTAAAGAAAGAACAACAAAGTATAGGCTGTTAACAAAGACGGACATGCAAAATCGAGCGTAAGACAAAACGTCACAACAGGCAGATGCAACTGTGAGGATGTTAGGAACTTTATCACTCTCGCCAGCACCTGCTTCTACAAGACATCCTAGTTCTGCCATACAGTGCAGAAGCTTCTACACTGATGGGAACGGATGAAAATACTTTCCAGCGCTTCGGGAGAATTTTCGGTTCCGTTTACATCAATTGGGAATGGAGGAAACCTTTCAAAAGCGAACTGTACGTGCTGTACAGCCGATCTCGCGAGAAAAGCATAGATAATCCGACTTAGGTGGCTACGTCACTTTAAACTCTTCAACTATAGCTCTTCTGAATAGAAGAACTTAATCTTAGCTACCGCACACAAATGGAAGGCAATCTGAGCCAACTTCGTGTACGTAATTGGATGCAACCGGCAAAAGGCTGCACTGGCTGGAGGGGTATGTTAACTGAGGCCCTGATCTTGACTGTGGCACCATCTAGTCAATCAGTAAGGCCACTACAATAACAATGCATACGAGTATATTCTTATATAAGTAGTCCAAAATTACTTGTAAGTGCGATTG
This sequence comes from Volucella zonaria, assembly GCA_963966105.1. Taxonomy (NCBI): domain Eukaryota; kingdom Metazoa; phylum Arthropoda; class Insecta; order Diptera; family Syrphidae; genus Volucella; species Volucella zonaria. The sequence continues at coordinate 70,242,684 of OZ014534.1, read as the reverse complement.
TTGTGGATCTTATGAGCCAATTCAAGAGAGGAAAACGTGGACTAGCAAAATGAACCACCAAAAATAGTGTGGCGTGGACTAAGACTTATTAATTGTTGAAGATTCTTGGATCTTTAAAGCAGAACGCTTGTCAGAATATCATTGAAATTACGGAAGTTCGCATTGCACTCATACCTTCTACGGGATGAGGATGGCACTGCACACTTGATAACTTTTCCTGCCGGAGAAAAGCGAACCTGCAATATGCAAAAGTTGCAGAAATCAAACGGTGCGATCAAATAAGCAAAACCAATAAAAGTTCTACCCTCGCACGCTGGTAATAGTAGCTGTCTGAATGACGAAAAGTGCATATTCGGTGATCAACTGTGGCAGCGAGGGGCTGCGATATGAAAACCGCAACCCTCGTGGTGAAGTGCTTCATGCTGAAAACCCTTTAATGCCCTTCTGGGACCATCTATTATCTTTTATAATTTTTCAACCATCGCTGCAGTGAACATTTGTTACGAAATCTTGACAGGAACTTATCAACCTAACCCTATCCAACAGGTACGTTAAGAAGATAACCAACTGGAAATTACTATCGTAGTCCTATCCTTGTCAGACTGTAGGAAAAACGAATTCCAACTTGGATGCAAAGCCTGACTAAATATCATCAGATCTGTTAACGAATGAAGCCATTAAACTCGATGTTGATTCAAATCGCCTGATATAGAGTGCCTACATTTAGTTATGCCACAAAAAATGTATAAACCCGATGTTGCCAACCTTGAAGGAAATGTTTACTGCCAGTTTGGTGTAGTGGTGGACGAAGATATGAATCAGCACCAATGCTCCACAAGTCTTTGACTAAAACCCGGACAGACGACGCAGTAGAGGAAAACCTTGCCTCAGGTTGTGCGCACAGGTGGAAGGGAACCAACCAACTTGGAATGCCAGAGACTGTCCACCCGGACAGTTGCGCCATTTAAGTAAGTTAGTCTGGCGCAAGCCTATATAAAGAAAATCAATGAGAGTAGACTTACAGCGAAAATCGTCGAAGATGACGACCAAGACCCATATATCAACCATCAAGAAAATGTTTAATCTTCACATGCCCATGTTTTGCGATTGCATCCGCTGTTGAAGCTGCAAAATGCTAATCTTGTAAGATTGCGTGTTAAAATTTAATAAACAAAGCGTTCGATGTTTTCATCGACATTGAATGAGCTTCCGGCAACTCAACTTTTCACCGCTTGTGTAACTCGGTCCGACAATATAGTAAAATCATAAGTTTTGTGGATTAAGGCGATGCTAGCGAACGGAATCTTGATTGTGGATACAAACTCCAGACAATATATATTGGCGGGGGTGAATAGAGGTTATCCGTAAGATGGCTTCCTATCTCCATTTCTATATTGCATGTTGATCGAGTGTCTGCTTAACACTTTTAATAGCTCTAACGTATGTGCTGAGACATTTGCAGATAATTCGGCTGTACTATTTGTCGGATCATGTACCGCTACTTTTTGTGATCGAGGCTGCTCTCTGCACAAGTAGGAGAAAACTGACTGATATGACTCATCTAGCCCCTAATGACGTCGACATCCGTTTCTTCATTGAAGCAAAGTATGTAAGAGCCATACGTTATAGAAATTTTTTTAATTTTTACAGAGAAATACAAGACATTGTCATTTCTGGCAGTTTAAGGAAGCTTGCAGTAAAACATGAGACTTGTTTGACTCTACACGGCAGTGAAAAAACTTATTCTATCTAATGTATCAGTTGATGAAATAGGTTTTCGGGCAAATACGTCAAAGATGTCCAAAAGGTTATCGTAGGATGAGTTCATATCACAAATATTGTATCTGTGAAGTGATTTTTATGACGTTCAAATGGTGAAAGATTGATTTTCTTTTGCTGTACCCAAATCCTGTAGTACACGCACACAAGTTCTTGTTCCATATTGAACGAATTTTAGGGTTTAATTTTGTCAAAGAAGGATGCAAGACTCTTTTTCAGGTCGGTGTGGATGATTTTCAATCCCTTGGGATGAAAATAACCTTCATTAGTCTATAAACAATTCAGGTGTGTATTATCACTACGATATTTCATGAAAGAGATATAAAGAGGAGACAATCAGGTGGGATTTTTTAGTTAGTTATCACTACATTCCCTTCATCGATCTTATTTTAAATCAGAAGTCACAATAAGGATGAAATGGCCGGACAAGACCCAAGACAAAATTGCTCATGGGACTTACCTGCTTTAAAGCTTCCATCAACGTTTCGGTTTCTTTAAGCCACAATTACTTATAATTCAGATAATCCAGCACAACGAATGCTTTCTGATATATTCGAACGTTTTATATGATTTTGGTGTTTCTTGATAATAAAATCTAGTTATTATTCAGCCAATCAAACTCAGAAATAATACTTCCGAACGCACTCTTCGTTTGTAAATCTACTACAATCACACCAAAGCAATTTCCACACAAGGTGCATATCTGTCAACAAATTTTTCATGACAGTCGCAGTTTTCTCTTAGTAAAAATTTAAACTTTTGCAAATCTTCAACAAATTTCTCATAAAAACACTCACAAATCACCGTCGAAATGGGTCTAATTGATAATGTACGAGATTGGTTTACCTCAGACACTGCTCGAAACAAAAACGCTGCGATATTGTCGGGATTCCTGGTGAGCGAAACAAATTTTGTTTGTGTACTCAGCTGAGTCATCTTTGTGTTGTTTTTCTTGAATTTTTCTCAATCTTCATTGAATGCTTTGTTTGGGATTAGTTCTTCGCGGGATGGTGGATTCTTATCGATGCAATGTCGGTGGATAAAAACCACCAAATCACCACTGGACAGGTTTTCATCGGTATCTTCGGAACAGTTAGTTTTTTCATGGTCAACACCGTGAAAGATTCTCATGTAAGTTAAGGGCAAATCTTAAGGTGCTTCATCACTCTGAGTCATATAATTCAATGTCTCTCAACAGATTAATGAAAATTCTGATGATTCCGGGGCTAAAATAGCAAAAATCTGGCTGCTGATTGGCTTCATAATGGGATTCGCATCCATCATTGCTGCTGTGTGGATAATGATCGATGATTTCATTAACAATCGTAAGAAAGCACACTATCTTATTGCTGTAATTGTTTACCATTTATTTTCAATTACAGCAAAAAAGGAGAACTGGCAGGGAGTTGCTCTGCTGATGCAGAATGTCCTGATACTTGTTGGCAATTTGGTTTACAAGTTTGGTCGCAACGAAGAAGTCTGGGTCGACTAATAAACGTTGCCGTCTCTGGCACTGATTAACAATAGAAGAGAAAAGATCTTATTTATCCTAAGCATTAACTTTTATTCTCCATCCCCTTTTTGTATGTATACACACGTAATCATAGGTGGCAGAGCGCATATTTAGTTGCAGTTACCCATCTCAAGGGGTAACTTGAGATTTGTTGCACAGCGAAGTGAATGTGCGCTCACACACAAACAAGTTATGCATCTAAGTTAAGTGAAAAACAAAATATAACGAGAAAATAAATTAACGATTTTTAGAAAGTTAATTGCGATATTGGGTTTGTCTTTGGCCATTTTGGTTTGAGTAGGACTCGGGATTTTAGCTAGAACTAAACTCACACAGAGTGAGCAGTTGGCATATTTATTTTGATTCAGCACGGGTCAATCTAAACAAAATCAACTATTCCAAACTTGGGTCATTGAGGCTAAAGAATTGCATATGGCTTGAGCCTCAAATTAAATATTTTCCGGTTTCTATTAACTGGGAACGCCTATTACCTGAGTAAAGCATATATATCCTAAACGACGCCGCTATCCTTTCCTTTGCGCACTGCTCCCACAGTCATTTGATTTTTTTTACTTCGATATGAACGCTCGCTCGTTCCATGGAACGCACGGTGGATTGAACTTGACTGGTGGATGGTTGAGTGCCTTCAATCTGGCGATGCACAGCGCTGCAAGTATGATTAAACATCAATTGTGGTTATTTTGCTTTCTCGTGAAAGCCGCTGGCTACTAGTTGCGTCCAACCGGACCTGCCAAACTTATAAGCGCGAGTGTTGAACGGCGGATGAATTCGCTTCATTATCTACCGGCCACGTAAAATGCTCAAAAAGCAAGCAAAAGCTTCGAATAAGAACAGATCTACTGTTGGTGACCCTCCAACCCAAAAAAAGAAAATGGCAACGACATTTGCGTCTGCATACAGATTGTTCGAACCCTGAACTCACTGCGTATATCCGAACTACTAGGCTCTCTAGAAGCAGATGACACAGTGATTCAGAAAGTTGTTTGCGCCAAGAGCGTGTTAATCTTTATAGCAGTTGCCCGGAAAAAACACGATTTGCTAGCCTGGTTGCTAGATTCCACGAATGCGCTTACGTACTCAACCACATCATTCATACTTCAACCACTCCCGCAGCGGGACTGCCCTTAGGTATTGCTTCGTAGGGCTGGTAAGCAATCTTTGCTATATATTTTATATTTGCTGCATCTGGACGTCTTATTCTTCTTATCGCAACATTTGGTCAATTATTGACCGCGGGTTTGGTATGTCTGTTCTCCATCCCGGAAAGCGTATGCAATGGAATATCACATGCTCTGTGTCTTCCTCCTGATTTGACCGTGTATGAAACGGTGTAGATATTTTCGATAGCCACCGTGACTAGATAGGAACTGCGTTAGGTGGTAGTTACAGTTCCCGTATCTTCGACTTATCCAGTCTTGGATTGTCAGTATTAATTTACATGTCCATCTGCCTTTTGTTGCATTAGTCTAACGGGCCTGTCAAACAGTTATTGACGTTGCCTTTCCTCAGATTTACTCGTCTTGATGCCGTTGGCGTGCGTCGTTCTGGCTTCGATTCGGAAACCGCTAATTGTACTTAGAGCGCAGAGCCTGTATGTTGACGTCTGATAGTCTCCTTTTAGACTTCTTCATTCTTAATGCCTCTGCCCAGACTGGGGCGACATAAAGAAGGATTGATGTTGTTACTCTGGAAAGTAGAATTCTTCTAGTGTATCCATGTCCACCGATATTAAGTAATATTCAAGACAGAGCTGCCCGTGCTTTTTGTACTGCAGTTTGTTGTCAAACATAACTCCAAGGTACTTAATTGTGTCTTTGGACGTGATGGCTTGGTTTTCCGACCTGTTATTAGCACTGGTTGGATTTTTTGATCGGCCAGCTCTAATCCGGCTGAGATAACCATCTGAGTGATTTTTTCATTTGTGGCTGATTCCACTTCATGAATCTGTCTGTCTACTGTCACGATGCCAATGTCGTCGGCAAATCCAATTATCGTTACTCCTCTGAGCTGCGGTAGTTGTGAGACTCCATCATACATTATGTTCCATAAGAATGACCCTAGGACCGTTCCCTGTGAGACTCCTGCTGTGACTTTGTAGTATTTTACGCCTTTATCCGAATTGTACCTCAGCTTTCTGTTGTTGAAATAGTTCGTTACTGCCCTTAGCAAATAGTACAGCGGGTCCATGCTAGCATATGCCCTTCTAGTGGATAACCGGCTCGCAGAGCTCCAGCTCCTTTCTGCCGTAGAGCCATCTTTCTCCCCCACACTACTACTAGTGTGGCACCAACAGTTGAACGCTCTTTTCCGAAACCAAATTCGTTGTCAGTGAGGCTCCATTCTCTTCTGCTACAGCTACTGCTACTATAAATTTTCACCTCGAAAGTCTTTCCAATGGTGTCCAAGAGGCATATTGGGCGATAAGAAGATGGCCTACCAGGCCTCTTCTTTCATTTTGGTAGCAGAACCAAATACTGTGTTTTACATCTTTTGGGAAAGGTTCCTTCTTCTAGACACTTTTTCATTGTTGTTATGAAAAGGTCCGGTCTCTTTTTGACAGCCGCCGTTATAGCCTTATTCGTGATGACGTCGGGTCCAGGGGCTTTGCTGACGCCTATCTTACCGCATACCGCCAGCAACTCCTCCAGGGTGATTAGTGGGATTTCCTGTGGACTGACTTCTCTTATGATGTCGCACATAGTCTCTGATGTTTGCGGGAAAAGGTGCTCTACTATTGATCCCAGAATCGATCGAGCATGTTATCGTGTTATCGGACCGGTCCTATACCCTTTTAGTTTCGCCATCAGCACATTATATGCTGTACCCCATGGATTTATGCCGGCTTCTAGACAGAGACTTTTAAAGCATGCGGTTTTGCTTTCTTTGATGGCTCTAGTTAGATTGCGTCTCGCCAGTCTAAGAGTGTTCAGCACTTTGCCCGAAGTGCCTTTATTTGATCGTTCCACCAGTAACACGGTGGGACCTCTCTGCTATTTACTCATCTAGACATTGATGCATCGTACGCTGCTTTGATGATTGGTGTGAGATGAAACGCACGGGCTTCCGCTGTTCCACTCAGGCGTGGTTCATGAGGTGCAATGGGGTGTGTGGGAAAAACTCCGACATATATCTACATATTTGGCTGCTAGTTTGTTGTAAGCGGCAGGTTATGGCTAGGAGCCTTAATCTTGCGACACATAATCGAACGCCTTACAACAATACACATGAAGGCTGTATTCACAAATATTCATGATATGCGTTCTCGCTCCAACAGAGGAAAGACATGTTTCCACCAAAGAATGCTTCTATGAGCTGCTAGACAAAACTTACGAGCAATGTTCAAAGTATGACGTTAAAATTGTCTTATTTTAATGCCGAAATAGTTTCCCTTCCTATGGGAAGTGTTTGATACCACGTAATGCTGCGGGGTGGAACATCACTATAATTAGCACACGGTTTCCACACTTTAATATCCACAAAGAGACAAGACGGTCAACTGACCATTAAACTGTCAACCAAATTGGTCATGTTGCGATCGGCCCAAGATGCTTATCCAGTATTGTAGATGTCCGAACTTTCCCATCGGCGAACATAGACTCGGACCACTACCTCGTTGCAGCTAAACGTGCAGCTACTGTGAGAAAATTTAACGTTGAACGGACGCAATCGCAACAAACCTTTGCCAATCGCGTATCCCCCAACCTCTCGACATATTTCAAAAGAACGCACCCAAATTTTCAGACAGATATGTCAAATAGTTTTGTGGTGACAGCCATTTGAAACAGACGTCTACGAGAATTTTCGTAAAAATGCAAAAAAGTGAATTTCGTGTGCTCATTAAACACTATTTTCTGCGCAAAAAAACCCATCACGCAAACCAAAAGTATTATGGGGAGTCTTCGCCATCGATTGGAACCATCCACCATTGGTTTACTCAATTTCCGTGCGGTCGTACTAGCCCAAGTGACGACGAAAGTTCTGGTCGCCCAATTGACGTCACCACGCAAGAAATGTTCGATAAAATCCATGATATGGTACTGGACGATCGGCGAGTGAAGGTACCGAAGAAGAGGCTACAGGTTTATCACATGGATCAGTGATTTCAGTTTTACAAAAATATTTAGATATGAAAAAGCCGCGGTTGCTCACAACTGACAACAAACGCAATCGTTTGACAACTTAAAAGGAGTGTTTGGCGATGTTCCACCATAATCCGAACGAGTTTCTGTAACCGAGAACGAAACATGGATTCATCATAAAACATCAGAGACCAAGCAACAGTCGAGATAGTGGACTTTTCCTGGTGAATCGAAGCGGAGGAAGGCCAAGGTGCGTCTGTCGGCCAACAAGGTCATGCCGACAGTTTCTTGGGATGCGCGCTGTGTTATTCACATCGATTGCTTTGAAAAGGGTTAAACGATCACCAACGCATAGGCGTATAATAGTATACGGAGCTGTGGGATCAATTCGACTCCGATTTGAAGCAAAAACGACCGCATTTGGCGAGGAAAAAAATACTCTTCTACCAGAACAACGCACCGTTGCACAAGTTCGCAGTCGCAAGGGCAAAATTGTATGAATTGGGTTCCGAATTGTTCCCTCATCCACCATAGTCTCCAGATTTAGCACCCTGCGACTATTTCCTGTTTCCAAACATGAAGAAATGGGTTAAATAAAGAGGTCATCGATGAAACAAACGCCTATTTTGAGGGCCTAGAGAAATCGGAGGGCATCGAAAAATTGGAGAAACGCTGGACGAAGTGTATTGAGCTAAAAGAACAATGCTCCTTATTTCAGTTTTCAGGGACTTATTGACCCACCCTCGTACCGTCAGTTTCATTCGCTTCTTCGTGTACAGGACTTTAAGGTAAATGAAAAGATTCCGATTCTCGACTTTCAATTTGTTGGTCTTCACTAGGTGTCCGTCATTACTGCTCTTGGTGTTCCTGTCTGGATTTAGCGTATTTTCTCTTTCGAAGCGTTCATATTTGGGATTGCCGCGCTGCGGTCTAGATAGTTTAAGGTCCTTGTAATGTACTCGTACTCCCTCCTGATTTTTTGACCTGATCATTATCAATTATCAGCGAGAAACCATTTTGGATTTGCATGAGATATTATTTTGAGTTGTATCCTTCGGTTAACTACTTGATAATATCATAACTAAGCTGTAATTCCTTTCATTCTTGTACTGGACTTCAAGTTCATATCTCTTCACTGCTAAGCAGAATCATAGATTCATCTCGAGGTGTTTGTTCATAGCCATGTGCCATATTCTCTGTAACTTACGGATATACCTCTGGCTTAAAGTGACGAAAATATTTTTCTCAGATTTTTGGCTTGCTGCTGAGGCAAGGTTTCCGAGGCCATGTTAGCGTAGCATGTTCTTGATCGCATTCTTGTTGTATCCTACATCGACAATTTTGTACAGCGAAATCGATCCCCTAACCTGAAAGTGAAATCCAGTTGTCCTTCTCAATCTCAGTCAAGGCTTCCGACAGTACGTATCATTGTAAAAGGGCGATCTTCCTAACTCTATTCTGACCCATGGCACCATTGCACGACTTTGTGCTTCTGGTGCAAGCATTAGTACTATGTACGATGAACTTACACACGCCAGAAACTCCTCCAGCGTTTTGGAAATTCGAATTTCCCAAGGAACCAACAACGACTGGATAATTATCTTGTAGCAGTCAGGATACGAATGTGAATATTAATGGAACAACGGAGTCGAATAAAATAGCAGTCAATGTTGAGAATACGGAAAGACTGCTTTTGAAGATTGTCCGCGATGATGGTCAAAAAGCCGCTACCAGATGGAACGAACCATACACCCTGCACAAAGATGACAAAGAATTCCGTCAACCTGACCTAGATGACGTTAAAGTAACAATATCGAATCTAAAGGCAGCCTAATAATCAGAACCAGGTCATGGTTTGCATGCATCAGCTCATTTGCGAAATGGAATCTCACCATAGTTTGTTCGGTCGATAAGAGAGGAAACCCTTTTCACTGCGTCAACTATAGAGAAATAAGTCTCCTAAACGTCGCCTACAAGAACGTTTTACCGTATTACGAGTATATGAGCGTGACTAACCTGGTTGGTCCTATTAGTGGTGTCAGGCCAAGAAAGTTCGGAAAAATCTTGGAAAGGACACTCACCATCAATTTGTCGACTTCAAGGCCAGATATGAGAGAATGCGTAGGGACGACCTATACAACACTGTAACTAGTTTTGACATTCCTCTAAGTTGTGCAGGATGATTGTGGAGATTTCTCGGTTCAATGTCGGCTATGAATTAACCGAGAAATTTAATGTCAAGGGCGGTTTAAAACAAAACGTCATCGGTCTAGTTAGGCGTCTATGTACCCAGCGCCTGAGATGCCTGGACCATGTTCAGGAAATGAACGCTAGAGCTCTGGCCCAAAAAGTCTTCTAAACGCATTTAGGTGGAGCACGGCAGTGGAAGAGTTGGCTAGTTAGCTGAGACCAAGGCCTATGCCGGACTACTGCGTAAGTAAGTATCTGAGAGGTTTTATACCGTTTCGGGGCAGTTGTTTGTATTTTTCATTTGTGGTGTTTTCTTGGCCAAAGCTGACCATCATTTATTCTGCTATGCTCACCTTCACTTGACACTCACCAAAGAACTTTCAGATGGCTACGCGTGGCAAAGTAGGGCTCACTAGCAGAGCTGTAGGATGCTCGGCTGAAGAGGGTTTTTCTTATGATTACTAATCACTGAGACCCGTTGGACAATGTTTTTTCTACAAGCCCACATAATAATAGTCTCTGACATCCTGTAGCTGCTCCATTTATGGTCCAAAGGCCATCTTTCAGTATACTGGTAGTATCCGTATACATATTCCTGTATAAATAATTATTTCTTAGTCTTAGACCGATTGCCATCATATCTTTCCAATAAACTTTAACTAAGCTCGAACCTTGACAAACTTCGCCTGAGATGCTTCTGCTAGACTTCTTCCTATAAAAACTGGTGAGAATTACTACAAAGGGTCTCATATATTGAAGCAGCCGAAGCCAGAAATACATTTTACTTCTATCCCTCAGACTTTGCTTAACAGCTATTCCATACGGCCATTCACAGCTAGTCCTTTGGCCAGTGTGTTTCTTTGAAAATCAACTCAACTACTTGATCCTTTGTATCAATAGTTGACTTCGGATGTCTGCTGCTACTCGCACGACCTCCTTCCATTCCACTTCGAAGTGTTTCCTTGTGTACCATTGGAAAACGGGAAATCCGCCATCCATCTCTAATCTAATAGAAATGAAAATAAAATTACAGATCCTTCTGCCCATCTTTCCACACATACTCATATAGTACTCGAATAAGGACCCCCTTACTCTACCCAGAGTTGGTGGCAATCATAGTTTCAGGTCTTAGAGAAAAGCATTCAACATAACAAACAATCGTAATCGTGGGGGGTGAAATGCATTAAGGATCTCAAAACGACCAGCGCCAACAAAATCCTTATTTCCACTGGCCCACCCCTCCGTTTCGAAACGGAGTGAATGGCCCAAGTGAGCAGAGTTTTGCGAAAAAGCAAACATCTCTGACGTCGGACTTTCATCGAATACAATCTATTTGTATCCACGACGATTCCGGAAACCAGCCACACATGTACGGCCAGCATACTACGTATGAGAACAACATCCTGGCTCCTTTCGGCATTAGGATATAACTCAATTCCATATTTATTGCTTTTGCTTTTCATATTAGTTCAGTTGATGTCGAAAATTGAGTTTTGAACGTTCCCCTTGGCCGATTGTACGAGTAGCATTGACAATGGGATTATCTGATTCTGGTGGATCTTTGTGTGTGGGGCTTCAAGGATGTGGGCTTGAAGTTGTGCGCACCTGCTGAAGGGATATTTCTCGGACATCGTGCGGTTGTTATTATTGACCGCGTAATAAATACTCGCAGTAGAGATACACATCTATTGGTCTTTATAGGTTTGGACATTTGTCTCATCACGGGGCAGATACACTTGAGTCCTGTCACTTACATGCATTGTAGGGTTAGGTGAATTCTTTTTTTTTTTGTTGGAGACAACTCACGTTTCTCGCTTTTGAAAGTGAAACTACAGACACATATCGCTGGCAGTAATCTGATGCTACAGCATGCCCGTGGGAAATTTGTTTATGGCGGGTTGAACACTTTTTCGAGTTCTCGAACCGTAAAGTGTGTGGTTACAGCCTTAAGGGTAAGTTACAAACACGGTGTCGGCGGCAGCGGTTTCATCGGTGACGATGGATTCAACACAAAGGTTGCGACGCCGAGTGGGAGGAGAACTTTTCACTTTGAGCGTAACATTTACCTCACTTTGCCACACAGACATTCAGACAATTCAATTTCCATTTTTCAACGTGATTCTGAGAGTTTTCCGAGTGAGGAGCGGATTTATTCTTGCAAACACGTTAGTGGCATCAGAGGCAGAAATTTTGCGTTTATTCTTTCACATGCCGGCAAAGTTGCACATAAAAGTTTAATGGGAGAGAAAATTACAGCGGATGAAGGAAATCAAATTGCGAAAATCTTTATCAATCTGATGGATGGTATGATATCTTTAAATGGATGAGTTTTGATTTCAAAATGATACGATTAACACGGAAGATGGGGTGAATCTATTCATAGGTGTGACAAAGTGAGAATCTGTAGCGATTCCATCGAATAAAATTTATCATAACTCGTTGGTGATTGTACTCATGCCACTAGTATTCGGTATAGAAGCTCGGATTATCTGGCTTAGATGGGTAAGTCACTTTGAGCGCTTGTTCACCAGCGCCCCGGTATGGAAAATTTTCGACTCCAACCCAGAGAGACATCGCAGTAGAGGACGATCTCGTCTTAGGTGACACACGCGGTTGTGGCTGAAGCCAGCATATTGGGCAACAAGTCATGGACCTTTGTCGACCAAGTTTTAACAACACGAAATACTGTGCTTGACAAAATTCTCGAACAGAGGGTTCATGAGTTGAGCAATTTCAGTGACTGCGGTTTTTGCATCCTCATACCAACCTTCACTACAAGCTTCACAGGATATTCGTAGACATTGGACTGCTTACGTCGCTACTTGGAGATGTTCTACTTCGTCTGATCACGTGAATGAACTTCAGTGCATAGGTTCGGTTCAGATAAGATGGATTTCTTGACGGAGAAATTCTCTACATGCACTCTCGATGACGCCAAAGGTCGGTCAGGTCATTTGACACTTTATAGGATCTTTATGGTATCTGGTTCATTAGGTCGGAGACTCTGCCGCCGCATTAACTGCCCGAGGATGTGAAATACTACACATTGCGACCGAAAATACTAGGACAGACTCGGATACTAATGATTTAATTGTTGATAATTTTGCTAATGCAAACGAATTGGAAAGAGAGAAAATAAAAACGAAGGATTCAAGCGACGATCAATTTTTATTTTTAATGTCACCCTCTTGGTGACTGCGAATCAAATGCTCGAGTCACTATTTCGTTTAATAGAATATTTTAACAAATCAGATGGCAATACTCAAAAGATACATTTGAATTATCGGAAGGGAGAAAGCACAAGAGACAACAGTGCAACAGTGCCCTATCAATTTGAATATTTACTGCTAAATTTTGGGAACATTAGATTTGCATGTTACATTTTAAAAATAAGCAAAGGCTAGGTAAAAGTGGCTTTCGGAAATACCAACACACTTAGGCCTATTGGCCCATTGTGATGCCACGTGGATCTGTGATCCCTCTACTCTTGGAACCAATTGACTCTTAACGTCTATATTCGCTTAAGTCGTTGTAGAAGAAAGTGGAGTTTTCTTTTTTGGGAGAGATCTGGGCATGTACAGAGTAGGTGGAGGGCTGTCTCTTGCTCCTCCTCGTCTACTCAGCTTCTACAGAAATCATTTAGAAAGGCGCCAAGCCTTCTTGAATGCTTGGCTATAAGACAGCGTCCAGTGATGACAGCTATAATAGCGCTGAGATGTTTCCTATTTAGAAGGATAGAACTCTTAGAGTGATTCAGATTCATCTTTGGCCAGATCTGTTTGGTCGCTAGACATGTTGATCCAACAGTCCACCTAAGGTCTGTACTTTTGTTAGCATCCAGCTTTAATATTAATTTGCAGGTGGCGATTGGTATACCGATGCTACCCTTTTCCGGTAAAATAGGTAGAGTGGTTCCAATTTTGGCGGCGAGTTCAACTGCCCTACAATTCCCCGGAATGTTTCTGTGGCCCGGCTCCCAAAAAAGGTGAAGGTTGAACTGCTCTGCCATCTCCGTAAGAGAAGATCGGGATTCAAGAGCGGTTTTCGAATTTAATGAGGCTGAGTCCAAGGACTTGATAACGGCCTGACTATCCGAAATTTGCAAATATTACGTTTTTCTTCAGCCAGGACAGAGCTTGCCAAAATTTCCCCGTGGAACACGCTACAGTGACTTGGAAAACGGAAGATTTAGATTATCTGAGATAACCCCGCCACCAACCTCGCTATCAGGTTTAGATTCATCTGTATAGAAGTGGATTGACTTGGCACTTGGTGCTTTCATGACCTTCCTCCCAGATGGATCTAGAGGGGAAGCTTACAGAAAGTCTTAGTCAAACCAAAGTTCGGGTATAGTGCAATTGATGCTCTCTGTGAGGATTCTTAGTATACTCGTATTATGAATATTAGCGTTGCCAAATAAATTATTTGTCTACTGCGTAGGCTTTAAGCCGCATAGTTGCGGTCGCAGCTGCTTCCCTGCTGAAAATATCGAGGGGTGTCAAGTGAAATAGAATATCTTGTGCCGTGGAGGGAGTAGAGCGTAGGGCTCCGCTTATGCATACTTAGATATGCTGCTCTTTGGATTCTGTTTAATTTGCTGCAGTTGGCTGCATTGTATAAGGCCGTCCACTAGACAACAACCTGGGTGGGGTGAGTATCGGTCTTATGACCGAGATCTATATCGAGTGGGTTATGCGAGATTGAAGGCCCCATTTGTTTCCAATCGCTTTTTTGCCAGTTAAGAAAGCTACTGTAGCTACTGTAGCTACTGTAGCTTTCTTAAGTCTTTCTTGAGTGTTAGGTTTCCAGTTTAGTTTCATGTCAATAATGAGAGCCAGATATTTTGCTGTATCGGAAAAGACTAAACAGGTACCGTTAATATACGAGGGCTATTGCAAAATCAACCTCCCAAGTGAAAAATATTTTTTAAAAAAACCAAAAATATTAATTTCCTTTACAAAATAGTTTTATTAACATCTAAATTATTTTTCTATATAGTCTCCGTTTAAACCTATACATTTTTGGTAACGTGAGACGAGCTTTTGTATACCCTCCTTAAAAAATGGCACCGCCAGTGCGTTGAGGCATTGATTCACACCGTTCATAAGTTCCTCATTACTTCCAAAATGTTGAGATGCAATGGATGATTTCAATTTTGGGAAAAGGTGATAATTACTTGGTGCCAAATCAGGACTGTCGGGAGGGTGATCAAAAATATCCCAATTGAACTCCTCCACCAAAATTTTTGTGCGTGCAGCAGTGTGTGGTCGTGCTTTGTCATGCAGAAGCACCACATCTTTGGTAAGCATTCCTCGTCTTTTGTTCTGGATTGCTCTTTTCAACTTACGTAGAGTTTCAGTGTAAACCGCTGGATTTATTGTGTTTCCAGGTTCCATAAACTCGGTCAACAATATGCCTTTACTGTCCCAAAAAACTGTGGCCATCATTTTTCGATAGGAAAAAGTTTGTTTGAATTTTTTTGGCTTGTTTGGGGAATGAGTGTGCGTCCATTGCTTTGACTGTTCTTTGCTATCTAAGTTTAGAGACTGGACCCAAGTCTCATCTCAATTTGCTGTAAAAATTGCTCACCTTCCATTTCTAAACGTTAGAGAAATGCTTTTCCTGAATTGACACGTTGGGTCTTGTGGACATCCGTGAGCTGTTTTGGGACCCAACGGGCACAGAACTTGTGGTAACCCAAATTTTCAGACACGATTCTGTATAGAGTAGTTCGAGAAATTTCGGAAAATCTTGTCGCAAGATCTGAAATCGTAAAACGCCTGTTTTCTCGAACAAATTGGTCAACTTGGTGAACCACGTCTTGATTCATGATCGATTTGCGTCCTTGGCCTCCTTCATTATGCACATCTGTGCGTCCGTTTTTAAATTGTCTACACCAATCACATACCAAACCATCACTCATCACTGTATTGCCGTAAACAGCACATAACCGGCGATGAATTTGAGCTGCGCCATTTCCTTCCGCTTGCAAAAAACGAATTACACTTCGTACCTTACAGGTGGCGGGAGATAAAATTGTATTCTCCATGTTAAAGCGGCAACTATTGGAAAAATACTGAACGAAAACGGTCGAAATTTGGCATATTATTAGAGAATAATGTAAATCTAAATAGAGTTGAGGGCCACGTGATTTTTTCTAGGAAATAGGAAACCTTGGCGAGAGGAAAAAAAAGAAGGAAAGTCTTCCCAAAAAAAAATTGTGAAAGACTAAAGAAAAAAACAGATTTTTTTTTTCTATGTTGTAAAAGCTCCATCGGAGCTCGACGATTTATTTCTGTTGTTTTAGCGGTACACTCGTCGATAGAGGTGCACGTTATTTCCACGGTCCCGAAAACCACAAAACGCTAATAAACGCTGTCCGCCAGCCAAAAATAAAAACCCACTCGCGTCTCTACTTTATTATTTTTTTCGTTTTTAACTTCTTTACTTTACTTTTTTTTTTGAAGGCAAGGAAAAGTCACCAAAGTGACTTCGAAATCTTTTTTGATCCACAGCTCTCGCCAGACTCACACACACGTTCGCACACACGCTCTCTTATACATTCATTTGGCTCGCGTCAGCGAGGAGTACAGCCATAGCGACCACCAGGTGATTATATTTAAGATCGAAAAAACTAAAAGAACCCTGCAGCGACAAAAAATTAGGGGCCCACAATGGAAGGACAGCCTTTTCGACAAGGATATATTCGAGGAGAATAGCTGTTCTACAGATACAAGCAGATCAGCCGAAAACTTGTCGCATCAACTTACAGAAAATATTGTAGCGGCTTGTGATGCGCCAATGCCCAGGAAAACAGCAAATGGAAGAGGTGCCCCATGATACTGGTGGAATGTGGAAATAAAAACACCAAGGGCAAAGTGCTTAAAAGCTAAACGTAAATTCCAAAGGTCTAGAGGGAGATATGACTTCCAACAACCCCTAGAAAGCTTTAAACAGGCAAGACGGAAGTTTACAAAGGCGATCAAAGAGAGCAAATCAAGATGCTTCAAACGTTTATGTGACGAAGCGGATATCAACCCATGGGGCACGGCCTACAGAATGATTATGACCAAACTGAAATCCTGCAGGTCTCCACAAATAACTTGCCCAAAACTGCCAATAGCCATAGTGGAGCACTTGTCCCCCAAAAGGTTACACAACATGGTCACAATCGTCCGGGAAACAGAAGTAGGCCATTTCCCAGCCGTTACAGTGGAAGAACTGCAGAGACTGACTCTAGCAGAGGAGAAGGGAGCCCTCTCAAATCACCAGTTTGGATTTCGAAAGTCACGCTCCAAGCTCCAGCCATAAAAGGGCATTCTAGACGCTAGACGTCAAAAACGCGTTCAACACTGCCGACTGGTCCAAAATCAGGCGATCACTTGCAAGGACGGAAACACCCTACTACCTGCTGAAGATAATCGCCAACTATTTCACGAACAGGAAGTTAAGGTATGACACGGATGAATAGGTTAAATATGTACTACACCAACTCCGCTGGGGTACCACAAGGATCAGTGTTAGGTCCACTCCTGTGGAACCTAATGTCCGATGGAGTGTTACGACTAAGGCTGCCCGAAGGATCAGTATCATCAGATTCACAGACGATAAAGCAATCGTGGTTGTCACAAAACACACCCATGAATTCGAGTCAACCACAAACGCAGCCATTGTTCAAATAAAGCAGCGGTCTCGAACTGGCGGAACAAAAAACAGAAGCCATGGAATATATTGATATCCAAGTCGGTAACCAGAACATCCGATCGAAGGTAGCGGTAAAGTACCTAGGAGTGATGTTAGACAACCTGCTACGGTTCAAACAACATATGGACTACGTGAGAAAAAAAGCGTCAGCGCTACAAGCGGCACTCTCCAGAATACAGCCGAATGTTGGCGGACCTGGATACGCAAAGAGGATCCTCCAGCTCGGCTATTCTATACGCGGCACCAGTCTGGGCAGATACGCTAAGAAGGAAAGAAACAGGCCGGAAACTGTCAGCGGTATACCGACTTGTTGCACTAATGACAATAAGCGGCTATAGGACGATCTCGGACGAAGCCGCATTTGTCATCGCTGGAATGGTTCCGGAGAATAGAAGCCGAAAGAAGATCCAGCCGAACAAATAGAAACACCGGAGTAGCATTAATTGCTTGCCAGCCGCGCGAAGTAATACCTAGCGGCAGTTCCACTCCGGGAGAGTGGTAAAAGTAAATTCTATCAAATTTTGAGAAAGTTATAGAGAATGTAAAAGTGTTGGAATTCACTTATAGTGTGTCTGTGCGAAAGTTAAGGGTTTGCAAACTAATTAGTAGAGTTTGACATCTAGGTTTATCTATGATCCTGTGGATCGCCGCCCCTGATAAAAGCCAACTACAGGACGTGCAAATTTTTATATTTTATACAGCGGATCCCTAACTACGATAGCGTGTCACTCCTTACAATTATTTTTTTTTTATTTTTTTTTTTTGTAATTGGGCCCTTCTGCCGTCTGGCCTCTCTGCCCACGGGCCACGGCCGTTTTTGTAGTTCATAATTTGTTATTTGTAGTTGTTTGTTGTTGTTACTTGTTGTGTGTTTGTTGGTTGTTGTTGGTTGGTGTTGTCTGCAGTATTTGTTGTAGTTGGTTGATGGTGTTTGTTGTTGTTTGTTATTGTTTATTGCTGTGTGCTGGTTGTTATTTGTAAGTTTTTTTGTTGTTCCCTCGGTGGGGGCTGTATACGCCTCTATTGCTCCTTCGGCGCTCCCTCGGTGGGGTGCTGGCTTAAAAGAGGTCGTCATCCCTTCACCCATCGAACCTAACTTATAAAGCTGGTACGTCGTTGGGGTGTGCGCGATTGTGTTGGCCGTCCGCCTGCACACCACTGTTGCTCCCTCGTTGGGGTCTTGCTATAAATGAGGTCGATCTTCACCCATCGATCAATTAGCTTGGTGCTAGCTCTGGCTAGAGGCATCCACATCAGTTGTGATGCTGGTGCGGTCTCCACATCGGTGGCGGGATGTGGTGTTAATTAAGTGTCTGTATTTCTTGGCTTTCGTTGGGGTGTAAGCTCCTGGAATCGTGTTTTCCCACGCGTCATCATCGTGTTGGGGTGTCCGGATTGGAAGGACCGTCCGTCCCCACCCGTCGGCGACTTTCAGACGTCCAGTCTGATGCAGCCCGTTGCGAGTCTCCCGTTTATCTATGGGCTCCGACAACGGTGTTCCTGGTGGACCTAATGTCACACCTTGAGTTCCTGGTTGGTCGTGAGTCTCCCTACTGTCCTTAGGGCTTCACCGACCGAACCCTTCGTTTTCCTCAGCTGGGAGAACCGCCCGTGAGACCTATGTGGGTTGTTTTCCGAGGTCTGGGGTAGGTGGGTCACTGGCTGATGGGACCATGGCTGTCCTCCAGAGCTCGGTGTTCCCACTTAATGAAAAGAGGGACCGAAGTGGCTTGCAAAGAAAAGATAGCCAAACTTGTTGCGGGAAAATTTACAACAACAACTGACTTTGATATTAAGTCCAATCTGCTGCCAGCAAGGATGAATCTGTAATGCAGCTAAGTACTCCATCTGCGAACCTTTTCAAAAGCATTAGATCTTGGTTTGTAATTGATACCAACATAACAATCGATTAGCTGGTATATGTAAGATTTTGGCTCCAGAAAGGCTGCAAATGATTCTCCTAAAAAGAAGTGAGCAGGTGCTAATTGGTTAAGTTGGGTGTCGGATAGTAATAACCTCGATTTTCGTCAGAAGAATATAGAGTTAAAATATTGGAACCGATCACACGCCAAAGATGTTGCTTCACTAATTTTACTCCAGCCTGGAGGGGGAATGAAATGCCACGAAATGTCATCACGAACCAACGAATCTGCTATGAGCGAGTTATTTACATCCGTAGACACCTGATTAGACCGATGCCACTTTACAGCCCGTACAGTTCGTAGTTGAACCGCCTTTTCCATTCCCCGTCAATGCAAATGGGACCAAAAATTATGCTTAGTATCTTTCTCTTGAAACGGACGAGTGTTTCTTGATCCGAATTTGATAAGGTTCGGTGGCCGTGGCTCAAGCGGTAGTGGTTTGGCTTCCAAATCGGAAGGTTCGGTGTTCGAATCCCAGCCTCGCTCGAAAGACATATTCATTCTTTCAGTTAACGAAATCAAGTAAGATGAGTAGTTGACTAGAAATCAACATCAAGCCAATTTCCACTAAGAATTTAGTCTCCCCATTAAATGTTGGATGCCATCCATGGAGCGAAAAACCACTGAGTCCAAACATTTTTCTTTCACTCTCTATCACATTTTCCAAAAAACTTAACACATTCTGAGCCATTATAAGTGTCTTCATACCCACTTGAGTGTTAAGTGCTTTAAAAAAAAAAAAAAAATGTCTGAGCTATAGAATGGGATCGGGATGATTAGGGTTTTGTTTGGTCTTACCAGACAGGGGTCTGTTATTCAATTGCCTTCTGAGCCCAAGGTAGACAAAGTTAAAACTGCGAATAGTGACGTTCTGGCCAAGCGGTTGGTGGTGTGTGTCTTTTTCTGATGACAAAATCTATTTCATTGTGCCCTCGTTTACCTTCAATCCAATTTTGGCCGCTTACTCACATTACTCACATCAATGTCATCCGCGTATGATAGTAATTGTGAGGCTTGTACGATTCTTTCTTGAGTGATATAAAAATAGCCAGCCTGTCGCCTTGTTTTAAAACTTTTTTGATCGTGATGGATTATCGAGAACTCTCCAAAGTCATCCTGAACAATCTGGCAAGTTCGGCAGGGATGACGAAACTAGACATGGCGTTATATAGCTCATCCCTTTGCACGCTGGCATATGCGGCTTCGAAGTCGACAAATAGATGGCCAGTGTCGATTTGAAATCCCCGGTTCTTTTCCATTTTTCCAATATTTTCCGTAGTGTGAATATTAAATTGATTGTGGACTTGTGAGCTCACTTCTCGTATTTAGCACTATTACTTCTAGTGGTGAAAAGTTTTCACGTACAACCTTATATGGTTCGCATGCATTTAAGTCGCCAGGCATTATTATGCTATCATCATCCACGAGTCTGTCCACAATGGAACACTTTAAGGGTGCTGTTTGGAGATACGTACCACTTGTGGACATGTACACCTTTGGCCTTTGCTCGTACGAAGCCTATTCCAGGTTTGGTTTTTCGTTTTTCTTTGAATGCGCAGTCTGAAATAGTAACTGAGTCATCTGCTCTCATAATTTTTCATCAAGATTATACCTTCTGTTCTCAATGTGGCTTGTATCAGGAGGTGCTGTGAGGCTGCACAGTGATTCAAGTTAAATTGCAGCACTTTCATATCCTTTGTGTGGCTTAAGGATCTTATCGGTACACAGAGTGTAGTGTGTTTCTTGCCGCATGTTTGGTGATAAAGAGCAGCATACATCATTGATGAAGTTCTTGGACACATGGCCCTTATATCCACATTTGACACAATCTTCATCACCACCTTTATTTTATAAGCTTTCGCCTGATGGCTAAAGTTAAGACAACTTGAACCTCGAAGCTGTACAAATTTTTCCCATATTCGGAATTTCATTGATCAGATTTTTATTCTTCCAATCATCAGAATTTTTTTTGGTAGGGTTAAGTCTGAACAAGGCCTGTTTGCCTTACATTTCCTCAAACTGCTCGGAGAGAGTCTGGCGGATTCCTTCGTGGCGACATCGTCTAAGTCTTTGCACACAATAAGCACCTTGTGAGTTAGGGATCTCACTTTCACTATTTCGCCGATAAATTGTGCTACTTTATTTTGCCGATATAAGTGCTTCTAATGGCAGAGTTCTTGAACTCAAGCAATATCTGTTGGTTGGGTTGGTCTTCGTCATGCGGAATATCGATGTACTCAAAATGTAAAAAGTTTGCCAGATCTTTTAAATCTCCAGTGCGTCCGGCAACACATGTATCTTGCCATTGCATGACTTGCCACCATAAGTGTGGGACATCGGACCATTGACACTCGTGCTACTTTAATTGGGCCCCTCATTTATTCTTCATTTTGACAGTAAACCGTGTGAGTTTTTGGTCAAATTAGGAAGTGTGAATGGTCTCTGCTGCCGTTTTCCAATATTGTTCCCCAATACGCAATTGCCTTATATAAAACGATGCACCATAACGAAAGTCAAGGAATAGTGTGTGATTCGATTGTATAAATATACTCGTGATTACTGATGCATTGTTTAAATCCCTGTAAATGTCAAAATGTCTCTGAAATTGTATCCTGTCACCTTCAATGTAATTCAGAACATAACATATCTTCTGCCCTCGACGTCAGATTATGAAAAACCATTGTTTGCCCAATGGCCGTGCATCCTGTCTATCATAACAAATGTGAGCTGGATTACCCAGTACACGTCACCGAAATATTAAAAATTCGAATGTCCAACCATGTGGCGCTTCCGATGGCTATGACGGCTACAAATACTACAAATACCTAACCTCAATTGGCAAATCGAATTTTATTTATTTCCTCAGCCAATGGTCCTGACGCTTCATTTATATAAATTCCTATACGCGAATCCACTTCCGAACAAGTACTCCTCCGTCCAGGCAATATTTCATTCCATCTCAACATGAATTACATCAACGGTTTTATTGACCTCCTCCAATCAAAGGCTTATTGCTCGGCGATTCCCAGTACTACCCGATGGAAGCGAAAATTATTGCCACCGCTTAATCTTTGACCCGTCAGCGAATTCTAGTTACACAACAACCACGAGACACGAGATGAACGACGTGTTTCTGTTTCAGACTTTTAATTTATGTTTCGATTGCAATTAGGTAAGAGGAGACCCGGCGAATTTTTATACTTCTCCAGACCCGGGGTAATTGGCTTTCTTCTCCTGAAATTGGATACAATAAAAGTGAACATACATATGCACGTCGATCGTCTTGTACGAATACCTCCTACGTGGCAAGAAGAAAAAAAAAAAAAAACAGAGTACATCTTCAAAACGAAGTAAAGTCGAATTGAAGAATAAGAAGTCATTGCAACCACCATCGTCGAAGTGACACCCTTTGCCCCAATCATCGACCGCATCCTTAGTATTCTTCCACCGAAGTAAAGTACAAAAACAGCCACTAGACCACAACGACATGGTTATACAAGAAACCCACTCCGGATCCTGTTCGTCCTCCAGCCATCCATTCGACGATGGCCATCAAATCGATGGTGAAGTGTTCGCCTAGCTCGTTGTGTAAATTAGTAACAACCACGTTAAAACACAGGAATCTACAATTGGCTGCAGGGGATGGAAATGTATTGTCCTAACATAAGGACCATTAAGTTCTCACGTTTTACGATTTCATTTTCGTTGCTGTGTCCTTTGGTTTTTCTTTTTCGTTCGTTCTCTTGTTTTTCTGTGTGTTTCTTACTCCTGGAGCATTTTCCTGGGATGTTTCACATTTTTTGTTTTAGAAGGCTTGCCGAAGCAAGCTATTGAGTCTTCGACTTGTAGGGACTTTATTTAAAAACGAATGATGACGAATGCTTGAGGAAAGTTTTCCCATTGCAATAAGTCGAAGGATTCAGTAAAAAATTGCCAAGACCCGGAGTCCACCCAGAAAAGCAAAGTCGTGATTGTCACTCAGAAAGCTGACACAGTCTTTGGAAAGGGCTACTCGTATTACTGGTATAAATTCATAACAATAACTGCCACGTTATTTTGAGTCAACGCAAGTATAGTGTACTCTCCAATACTCTCCAAGCCTCGCATAGGTTATAAATGGTCAAACACATTCCTTGTGTTTGAGATATCTACCATCTCATTGTGGCTATGATCAAGCTTAAGGGAAGACGACGAAGCTGCATCTACCTTTTGATGATACTTAAATGTAGACCAAATAGATTTGCAAGAGCGCTCAAGCATCAAGAGGAGCTTGGACGCCAAGAATTACTCGACGCAAGTGGTACTACTTTATTGCTACCCAATAAATAGGTGACTTGACCAAATCCTGGTCAGATCGTGTGGAGTAGAAGATATAAAGCTGGAAAAGCAGCATACCGATTGCTGTACTGGGTCGGCTAACCTAAAAGAGGCTTCAAATCCCGCCCGATTTATTCGGGAAGAAAGAACCCAAATATCTGCTTTAAGGATCAAATGATCGTGAATCCAATACAGTTGACCAAAACCAAAGTCTTGCCAATTTGAGAAGTAAACGTGTCCGAGAACGATAGGTAGGTAGGTTGACGGGTACCCTGCGACTGCCCATTTAGACTATCGGTGTCTCCATTTTGACCACACCATGATATGATTGCTCATAAAACCTATGACGAGGAATGCCAGATTGGAACCATCTAGGTAATGATAAGAATCTCAGAGAGCTCCTCAACTATGTATTTCGTAACAGCTGTTTGAAGAAGTAACTTCCTGCAGTTCTCCATCTTTATTCGGAGAGGGTACTACAGTCATAAAGTTAGCGGACAGACTAATCTCTTCCTCATCCATGCAACTTCTGCAGATATAGTATCTGTGATGATAGCAGACGCGATTCACGTGATTCACCGTTCCATTGACTGAGATTTACCATATTTTGGCCAAATCGTCAGCTATTGCGCATGTTTCAGTTGGAAACTTCAACCTCAATGACTTCGCTTAACAGAAGTTTGATGGAGAGCCTGTGAATTATGCATCGCCAAATGCTTTTATTCAGAAGATTCTTGCAAGTTTCCACAATCCTTGATCTGATTATTGCTACTGCGGAGCCTTGGTTTTGTCATGAATTGAACTTCGTCGATATAATTTTCAATAATTATTCGATAATGCCAGCCACTTCGTGTTGGAATATACTGATGAAGGGTGGCGCAGTGAACTCTATCACCCATGTCGAATTTATAACCATCGGTCTAAAAAAAAAAGTTTTGGCGTTCGCCCACTCAATCCCGTCCGGAGTTCTTATGTCAAAGGGCAGTAATCTTCTAATGAGAGAGTGTGAAGGCGTGGCAGTAGGTTGCATTGGACTTCCGGATTCAAAAGGGCCTTTTCCCAGCGAGGTATTGTATACTCCGATACAATGGAGTGAGACGGAATAGGGTTTCGAATACCGTTGTTGTCCTGATCGATATCAGGATTCCGATTAAGATTCTGGCGAAGCTTAAGAGCTAGTAGTGGTCCTTTAAGGATTTTCAGCTGAACAGCGAACCGTATATCAGGATGGGTCCTACAACCGCATAAGGCAAACGTATAGAGGCAATGACCTGAAGCAATCTGAAGCTAAAAGTCGTGTGGTGAGTTGTTGACCTAAATAGTTAGCCCAATCTCTGAGGCTTGAAAAAGGGTTTATTCCCTCATAGTGAAGAGAACAAGCTACGTGTTGAAGGATTCAATCCTAATGCTCTGCTACGGGTCTAATTTTTTATTTGTACTCGCGCATTTCGAAGACTTTTACTAAAAATTGAGGGAAAAGGATGTCGTAGTCGTAGAGTAAATGCCATTGGTCTTCAATGGCAAAGAAGTGGTGAAAGGCTCAAAATGTGTGCATTTCTTTTGCACATCTCCTTTTTTAGTTTCCGTTCTTCGTCGAGTTGATTTTACACGGTTAGAGCATCGCGGCAATCCAGTTATATAGACTGGTAGCTGAGCTATTTGCAAGCGGTGCAAGATCATCACGTTGTTCTGAGTATTTTAGACGTAGAGGAAAGCCCCGAGGGTGTATTTTTCTAGGTGGGGGGATCTATTAATGAGGTGATCCTAATAATCCTGCTGTGAGGTGTCGCAACACCAATTTGTTTCTCATGCAAGCCTGTTAAGACAGACAATTGCCGACAATTACATTTGTTTCTAACAGATCTACTATCTTATTGTTCTGTAGTCTTTCGAAACTGTTTGGCTTGCCTTTCCTTATAAAGGGATACAGATGACATGTATTTGAGAAGAGCAAAGATTTCCTATTGCGTCGAAATAACAATTCTCATAGACTTCTTCAACATTGTTGATCAGATGTTATCCATTCACGGTGCCTTAAGAGAAGCAAAGGATTTTATTGCCTACGCCATGAGTATGCTAATGGTGATGTTAATCAATTATTTCATATACCACACTCGAGTCTCGAGGATTATTGTTGGAAATACGCGCTGCTTGCTGAAATATTTTTTTGCATCATCGTATATTTCATCTACGGACGTGACCGTAAATAACGCTTCTATTGGACTATTTGGACTAATTTCTTTCTCGAAAGCTCAAGGCTTATAACAAGTCTGCAAATTAGATGATGTTTTTGTTGTTTGCAACAGTCACCGTAGTAGATATACCTAAATATACTGAATGAGCCATATTATATGACCCTATCGGAAAGTGCCCTAGATTTCACAAATGGCCTCGAACATCTATTCGGTTTTAAAATTTGTGAAGCAAACAGAATTAGAGTTTGTTTGAATAGACAATGGAACGCTATACTCCTGAAGAACGCGGAATAATCGCGACGATGTTTTTGATGAACAATTCGTTAGCGATTTCGTGTCCGTTTTTCTGGCTGCCCGGCTCCTGCTGGTTGTTTCATGCGGAGTTTAGGCCGGACGACTTTTAGATATTGGAACAACGTGGAACCGAACAAGCCCTGGAAGGCATCGTATCTCTTGTTCGGCGGGGAATATCGCTGATGTTGTTTAAGATATCGTAGACGCTCCGCCGAGAACTACCAGACGGCCGAAGTGACGTGCTACTCCCAATTTGTGACCAGACAACGCACGTCTATGCGGTGAATTTTGGTGAAAGACTTGAAGGTGTTTTTTTACAAAGTGCAGACAGCCAATTACCTGATGGGTGAGTGGATGAATTCGCTTCAAAAATAACCATGAGTGAGGTGGCCCATTTCCACCTATGCGGATATGGGAACAAACTGGTTCTGGTGCACTGAAAATCCTGGAATAATGCACGAAGAGCCATTACATCCACTCAAAGTCACTGCATGGTGCGCTGTTTACGCTGGAGGAGTCATTGAACCATTTTGTTTTTAGAACGCCGCGGGTCTAATAGCCACCACGGATGCTGATCTCTGAGCCATGATCAATGAATTTTTAATTCCTCATTTGGATGAATTGGGACTGGGAGATGAGCGGATCCAGCAGAATAGAGCAAAGGCTCATACTGCACGAGCCACAACCGACATTCTAAAGCAGGCGTTTCTTGGTCGTTTGATATAGCATTTCTGCGATTTACACTGGCCCACAAGATTACTCGATTTGACCGCCCTAGACTTCTTTCTATGGAGTTATTTAAAGTCACGGGTTTATAAGAACAAGCCACAAATTCTGGCAGCCCTCAAGGAGAACATCCGTTAAGAAGCAATGAACCTATCATCCGAAGTTCGGAAGAATATTATGGAAAATGCCATAAAAATGTCTCAAAGGGTAACCAACAATGGCGGCAGCCACTTAAGCGAAAACATGATGGAAGCTCAAATGTCCATTTTTCTATTCTATTCAAAAGAAATTGTCTACTAAGATAGGGACATACATTATGACCCACCTTGTATAGGGTCCGCCATCTAACATTTTTTTTTTCAACTAGTGCTTATTTTGTGAATGTTAACACTTAGCTCATGTCTGATTTGACAGATAATTAATTTTATCCTTTCGCTGAACGAATATGGTTGTGTATATGCTTCGCTAAGTGGGCCTGCGATCGACTTAGAGAAGATGCCGATTTTGCCAAAAAAATCATCTTTTCAGATGAAGCTCATTTTGATCTTGGCGGGTATGTAAACAAGCAAAATTGTCGCATTTGGGGCACAGAAAACCAGCACGCATACATTGAAAAGCCGATACACCCAAAACGAGTCACTGTTTGGTGCGGATTTTGGTCCAGAGGCATAATTGGGCCATTTTTCTTCGAAAATGAGCAAGGAATGGCCGTTACAGTCAATGGCGATCGTTATCAGGCCATGTTGAACGAATTTTTGTTCACAAAAATTGAAGAGGAGGATATTGGCAACATTTGGTTTCAACAGGACGGCGCTACATGCCACACAGCCGAAGCTACACTCGATGTTTTGCGCCCTGTTTTTGAAGATCGCATTATCAGCCGCAGAGCTGATGTCGTTTGGCCACCCCGGAGCTGCGATTTGACACCGTTGGACTATTATTTGTGGGGTGCCGTAAAAGATAAGTGTTACGCCGACAAGACAGAGACAATTGACGTTTTAAAGGACAATATTCGTGAAGCCATTGGTGAAATACAGCTGCACACAATCGATAATGTGCTTAAAAATTGGACCGATCGTGTAGGCATGGCCAGCCGAGGTAGCCATTTGAATGAAATTATTTTCCATTATTAACCGGAAGGATTGTACTTTCAAATAAAAAAAGAAATTTGAGAAAATATTCAGTAGTTTTTTTTATAGCATTTTCAAAAAAAAAAAACATTTTTGGCGGACCCTATATATTGGCTATTAGTTCAAAACAGTTATTCAAACCGGTCATACGTGTTTTCCTTGTTCTCCATATTCACCTGTTTAATTTTTTCTAATTTTCGTCAAATTGTATTTTCCGGTTCTTAACTCCAAAACTAGCTAACAAATTAGCAAGTAAACCCAAATTACCATGACCCACCTCCTCTTTCCACAACAACCCCGGCTCCAATGGGAGTTTCAAAATTAAATTTTTCCGCCAAACCAAGCCCCAATGACGACGTGCCTCTTTCGACTTAACCCCTACAACTCAAACTTCCAGCACTCAACACCTAACACACACGCCTTTTCCTAATTTCGACCTCAGAACTAGAGCTAAGTATCCTAACTACATCAGGTCTCACATTTTAAACTCCACTTCCGACATCCTATCTGATGCGACATCAAATCCCTTTTCCTTAACCACTCCCTCTTCTATAGATCTCCTTTCGCCACCCGCTGTCAAATTAACGTAGCAAACTGGCGATACTACCGAATGTCACTATGAGAATATACGTCTATATCTGCATAACTGCATGATAAATCCGACTGGTAAAATAAAAACAAGCGTCATGGTTCCATCCAGCATAAAGGCTTCCCTACCCATGTTACCAGTCTCAGGAAATTTTATATAAAGTGTCACGAGATTTTCAATACGCCTCCTCAAAAAGTTTCAGATGATCTTGCCGCTCTTCGCCACTATGTACACTCTAAAAGAGTCTCACACCTCCAACGCAGTCGACTTGACTACGATCAATTTTCTAGAGCCTAAGAAATCATGTAAGAAGCTTCTAAAACTCACGGCGTTTTGCGTCAATCTTATGCTCTCCTATTTGATATCTACGCTCTGACTGAAATTAATCTCATCCCCAACATAAAAAACCAGGAGTTATTCCCTCTTTCTTTTAATGTTTTTCGGGATGATGATAGCACACCCCCCCTTGATGTATTATCCTTGTTGAGATGTCCTACTGGCCATTCACAACAGTTTTGACTCTTCTTTCGTTGCAACTTCGTCTTCTTCTAACTTCGACTTTTGTGCCAGTTAAAATAACACTTACTCGTATGTCATTTGTTGTTACATTCTTCCGGCCCAACCTATCGAACCCTACCAACTTGCTATTGCAGCTATTGACAATTTGATCGACTTACCAGACTCTCTTGATAATATCATTGCCTTCGGCGATTTTAATCTGCCTCAACTGAAGTGGACTCCATCTGAAGACCTATCATTTTTCATCGCTTCTAATCCCATTCCTACTAAGGAATGCCTCTTCTTAAATCGTTTACCAGATTCTAGTCTATGTCAGGTCAGTGGCGTTTCCAGCTAAATGGAAAGGCAATTACACCTTATCTTCACAACTGGTCCCATCAACTCCTCAGTATCGTGTAGGCCCCTATCTCTTTCAACCATTGATAACTTTCATCCTCCACTTCTTCCTTCATTTTTCCATAACTCTCCCCTCCAGTTTTCTCCTTTCGCAGTTCCTACTTCTTACAACTTTCACAGCGTAGAGGCAATACTTATCTACGCAAGTCTACCAATCTATCTCTCATCGCCGCCCTTTCCATTTTTTACAGAGAAATATTCAAATCCGTCTTCCTTTATGTGCCATAAAACATCTTCTGCATCCTTGGTATAATCGTAGACTCCGCTCTTTACGAAACAAAAGAAACACGTTATGGGCGGTGTTCCTTCGCACCCAGTCTTCTTCGGACTATTCAATTTATCTAGGCACATATCTCTATTTCGTTGAACCCTACAGTTCTCTCTATCAACGTTACCTGGATAGCACGCAAACCGAGTGCTTTCTTCAATTTGTCAATTGCAAAAGTAAGACCGATGGTTATCCTTCCTCCCTTGCTTTCGAAACCAAATCATCAAGTAATTCTCCTGCCATCGCCATTCAAACAATCAGTTGCCAGCAACACCTTCGTACCAAATCCCTCTTACTTCAATGACCTGCCAAATTTCTCCGTTGGTCCCGTTCTCACTCAAAATTTCGATCCTACAGTTATTAAAGAAAACTTACTAAATCTTAAAGATGAATTTTTACCTGGGCCAGATGGTCTCCCCGCCGTTTTTCTTAGAAAATGTTCTTCCAACTTGTGTCTACCCCTTTCCTACCTATTTCGTCTATTCCTTACAAGGGAAGAATTCCCCCAGATTTGGAAGACCTCTTTTATACTCCCGATACACAAAACGAGATCTAAGCATGAAGTTACCATTTATCGTTCCACTGCTAAACTCTCTCCCATACCCAAACTCTTTGAAAGCACTTTATACAAAGCATTATCCTTCAAATGTAAGCCCTTCATTTCGCCCCGAAAACATGTTTTCTAAAAGCCAGATCAACTACCACAATCCTAGTTGAATTCGTGTTTTCTGCTCTCGCAGCCATTGAAATGGGAAAGAAATCGAAGTTATCTTGCGTTTGATAAGATATCTCATCAATTGATCTTCCTCAAATTGTCTGCTCTCGGCTTTGAGGCTCTTTTATTAAAATCATTTTCTTATCACCTGGTAAACCGATATTATAGTGTTCGATTTAGATCCGCCCTTTCTACTCCATTCCTCTGGAGTTCCACAAGGCAGCCATCTTGGCCCCCTTCTCTTCAATCTTACTAATAGCGATATTGAAACGGTCATTAAACACTCCTGCCTCTCCCTTTACGCTGACAACATACAATTTTTTAAAACTACAAGTATTTCTTCTCCCCATGTCTTCTTCAAGAAGACCTTGACCGGTTTCCAATCTGGTGCCTCAAAAACTGCCTACAACTTAATATAGCCAAATGTCAATCTGCAACCTTCTCACGTAAATGGAACGCGTCTCCTCCCCGACTTTATTTTCTCTATGTTCGACTGTGAGCTTAATTTCCCTTCGCACATCGATACGATGATCCTTCATCACTTGGTTTTATTGAACGGTGGTCCTAGGTATTTTCCAAGCCGTATGTAACCAGATCGCACTATGTTATCTTTGTTGGTCCTCTGCTTGAGTACCTATGACAGTCAACCGAGTTCATGTTTCCCGAATCGAGGGCTTTCAACGTCGATTCCTCCGATTTGCTCTCCGTGGTCTGCCCTGGAACGACCCTTTATTCTTACCTCCGTATCAGGGCCGCCTCAAACTTCTCAATATGAATTCGTTAGAGAAACGTAGGAATATCGCTGTCATTCTTTTCATTCATCGACTGCTCTCAGGTTCTATTGACTGCACATCCCTTTTCAACTCTATTTCTTTCAACATCAAGCCACGCAATCTACGTTGTCCTTGTCTCTTCTACCTTCCGGCCCACAGCACCTCTTATTGCTCCAACGAACCAATCTCCCGTATGCTCCGATAGGTCAACCCAAACCTCTCCCTTTTTGATTTCAACCTGAGCACTCCTCATCTCTAACAAGATCTCCTCCATCCATGCCTTGGTTTCTAGCTCTTAAGTCTTTCTGGAGGCCTCAGCCCTCACCAAAACGTGAAATTGGGGAATTGGGGTATTGGGAAGCCATTTTAGTAATATGATGCTCGCTATTAATAGACCCCGCCATGAAGGTAATGGAAATCACCTGCCATTCTTATGAATATGAATGATTTTGTAGGAGCTAACTTGGCGCTCGGTTTCGGAGAATATTGGATATTTTACCAGAGTTTCGATGCCATGTCATCTTAAGGCTCATACACATACCCGTACTTTTATGTAATTTTTGGTAATTGATCTATTGTAGATCAACGGTAATGTTTTTGTATGATTTTCCCTATAGATAACAAGTTGTGTTCAACTTTAACTTAAGTCTATCTCCGAAAATTTAACTTACTCGTATCTCAATTGATAAGTACATTTAAGCCATAAGTGTAAAGGTACTTCCATACATACAAACATGTACTCGTATACCAACTAATAAAAAAATAGCCTTCCTCTAGAAATTAAAGTCTTAAGGATCCGCCACTGAATTAATTCACCAGGAAAAAATAAACCACAAGAATGTGGACTTGAGTGGGGGTAGATTTATTTTCGTCATCCAGCACTGAAAGGTTAGACTTGTGGGAGTAGATAAATACTACTTACGAGTCAAGGTCCTGCGTTGACGTATAAAAAAGTCGTGCTGCACTTGCATGGTTGGTTGGTTGGTTAGTAACGACAACACCAAGTGTTGAGCTATGGAATTTTTAATCAGACATTTTTGTCATTAATTTTACCTAAAATACCAAGGAATTCACCATGCGAGGAAGGAAGATTTGCTAGTCTAGTAGACGAAGAAGGAAATTCCATCCGGATTCGTATTCCGCCTGCGTATAAGTTGTGGTGACAATTTGTTTTATTGATTTATCTTTCCATTTTTAATCACATTAAGTGTAGTAAACTGATATAATTTAAGTCACACAAAATTCTTCCTTTGCAAATGATTTAAAACTGAGTGGCACTTCTTGTTTAATTTTTTAAGCATTAGTCTTCGGTGATATCCAAATACACTGGGCGTCATCAGGTTAGCACACCCCCTCACGTAATTACGTAACTAGTTTCGGCTCAATTCCAGCAAAAAAAAGAGCCAATTTAATTCTCAGTTAAATAAAACAAAAAGTATTGTTCCTTAATTTTTTAGATTTTTTTTTTAATTTTCTCATTTGTGCAACAAAAGCTTTTAAGCCATGAAATTATGGCTGACCAAGCGCGTTTGATGCCTTTACTTAGTTCCGTTTTGTTGAAATATTGTTTGCCAGACTCCTAAACTGTAAGGACTAGCCATCCCCAAGCGGTTTCTATTATATTGATGTCGGGTGAGTAAGGCGGCCACTGCATTAAGCTAACATTTTGGCCCTCAATCCATGACTTAACGACTTGGGCACTATGGATCGGAGCGTTTTCATGTTGAAAATGCTATGGAAAATTGCCAACAGACTTTTGAAAATGGGGAAAAGTAGTTTCAAGTACGTTTTTGTGAGTGTTTGCATTCATATTTGGTGTCAAAAATTGTAACTTGCACGTACCACAGTGAGAGATGTCCTGTGGAGGTTTTTTCTTCAGTTTTAGTCCCTTTAAATGAGGAGCATTCCTAACCACTCTTTGAATAGTAGATAAGCTCGCTTTAATGCCAACATTTGTCTTTTGTTATTGAATCATGCAAATTCGTTTGGGGTTGACCCTTATTTCAAAGTGCATATAGATGAAGAATAGTTTCATCCTCGTCCCCATCGCAAATCAAATCGCTTAAAAGGAGGACACGTTTTTTTTTTTTTTGTATAAACTAGCGTGCGCTCAAGGGATTAAGGTACCCTTAAAATGTTTGCACACAGCGCGGGCGACGGAAATTTAGGGAGGAAAAGAAGGAAAGGTACCGATGTACCTTGGTTTTATATGTCTGAATATTATAATGACTAGGAAATAGAGAGCTCAGCAGGGCATTCCACAAGCGCGTTGTTCGGCTTAGGAACGAATCACGATATTTCAGAAAGTGGGCTTGAGGGTATACTGATGAGCATTCATAGCGAGACGTGTGTTACGGTTAAAGGTTTGAATGGAGCACTGGTGGTGGAAATAGCGATAAAACAAAGTGAGAAACGAGATATTTCGCCGGTGTTCGAGGGTGTCCATTGCCTGAGCGATATTGGTACCAGCTATGAGTTTTATCGCACGATTTTGAATCCGGTCTAGCAGATGCAGAGATGTTTTAGGCGCATCTGGCCAGATGTGAGCATTGTTCCCAAATTTGGGCGGATGAATGCCTTATATATTGAGGCCAGATCAGAAGGGGAAAAGTATTTCCTACATCGTTTGAGAAAGCCTAAACATTTCGCAACATTTTTGGCAAGATCGAATATGTGGTCATTCCAACGTAAGTTGTCATTGACACACATACCGAGAATGGACGATCTTTTGGTTTCGATGATGTAAGTGCCATTCATGGATAATGGCCGGGTGTTTAAATTTCGCTTTAACGACAGCAGACAGCATTGTGTTTTGGAAGCATTAAATTCTACTCTGTTAGTGATTATGCTGTTAATATCAGAATTTAATGAGCTTAACATACGCTGCCGTTGCCGTTCTACAGCCGAAGAGCAGGGACGTTAGTCTGGGAACGAATATGAAAAGCAGAGAATACTGTCATCAGCAAAGGAATGTATTGGATTAGAAGTAGCAGACAATAGATCATTAATGAAAACTAAAAAGAGTGTCGAAGACAGAATGGAGCCCTGGGGCACATCAGCATTTATAGAAAAGTAATTTCTAATCCATTGAAGAAGAGAGTCGTCGATCCCAAAAGCACGCATTTTCAACAAAGGAGCCTGATGACAAACCCTGTCAATTGACTTAAAAATGTCAAGTGCAACTATCTTGCTTTCGCCAGATTGATGTACACTTTGATTCCACTTTTCGGTGAGACACCAGTGGATCTGCTGCTACGAAAACCATATTGTCGGTCATTGAGAAGTTTGCGTGTTTCGAGATATTTCATATTTCGGCTTATCTGCGTTTCCATGACCTTGGAAAGAAGGGACGTAAGTGCAATGGGTGTGTAGGAGGAGAGAGAAGAAGATTCGCCTTTTTGAGGAACGGGCTGGACAAATGCTGTTTTCCATCTGCTCGGAAAGAGTCCTAAAGAGTAGGATTGATAAAAAATCTTGCGCAATGGTTTTGCCAGCGTGAAGAACACCTCTTCAGAGGTAGGGGAGACATACCATTTGGACCAGAAGATTTATGTATGTTGATTTCTTTAAGTACTCTTGCTACTACACGAGTGCGAAAGTGGATTTGTTCCATTGAAGATTCGAAGCACTCAAGTGTAGGCGGAGACAAAGTACAATCTGGGAGTGTTGAGCTGGCCGCAAAGTGTGCAGCAAGCAGATTGGCCTAATCCAAAGGATGAAGCAGAATTTCTAATATTTTTGACAAATGACAAAAAGCTTTTACTACCTCTGGGACATTGTAGTATTTTTTGCCTCAACTTTTGGTCGTATTGAAATTTCACACGCTTGAGAAAGACGTTGCAGTCATTCCTGGCTCGTTTAAACTTTTTCCGGTTTTCCTCTGTCGGATTGGTTTTTAAGGACCGAAAAAAACACTTCTCTTATCCTGACAGCCTGACAGGCAATGGCCTATGGTGTTGCCCGCTAAGATGTCAATATGAGACCATTTCACAGATATAAAAAGTTGCGTGCGTCTTAAATCCAGTTAAGATGAGATCTCTTGTGTTTAATTGCAGGTTGTGTCAACTGGCCACCTACCATTGGAATCATCAATTGCATCTGTTTTGATCACAAGCTTACATTAAGCGAGTGGCAGTGGAGTGGCATGGGTATCATTCTAATAGTTTCCCTCAATGTCTCGATGACCAGCTACCCAGAGAAGTGTTTGCCTATCCCCTCATAGATAGGAGTCGGTTTTAAATTATCTTTGACGTTACCGAAACTAAGTGCAACAGTTTAATGGCTGCTTGGCTATCAGCATGGACATTTAGCGGATGTCACATTCCACTTTAGCTAATAGAACGCCATTAATACCCAAAAATTCTGCCTAAAGTACGTTACAATGACTTGAAAAACGGAGAAAGATTCTCAGTGCAAGTTGTTCGAAAAAAAAACATAGCCCATAGCCGCATTGTTTATTTTTAAGCCATCAGTGTATTCTGCTCTCGGGAAAACAGTATCCGCTCGGGCTACCCACTAATTGTTTACTATAGTTGTCCTGAGGTAGGAATT
Organism: Volucella zonaria; assembly: GCA_963966105.1. NCBI lineage: Eukaryota > Metazoa > Arthropoda > Insecta > Diptera > Syrphidae > Volucella > Volucella zonaria. The sequence continues at coordinate 70,207,003 of OZ014534.1, read as the reverse complement.
CAAAAAGAATGCAGGAGTAGATGTAGATCTCAGAATGCCAATGCTACACATGTAACCTGATTTTTGCTCTTTTCTAGTGACAAATGGTTGGTCTATCAATCTAGAGCGAGCTATTCATTACACTGCTACAGTATAGGTCCAACGACCGAAGTGTAGACCCAATGAGTAATTTCAGGTTACAGTCCTTATTTTGTCATTATTTAAATACCTGCTATTGCCTACTGAGTGACTGCAAGAAAGTCCCTAACCTTTCAAGTCAACCCATCTGAAGTTGACATAAAACCCAAGTCTCAATGGAAACCATTACCGAGGACCAAACCAGTTCCGGTCCTGTGAAACCCTCCTCTGAGTATAGAATAGTTCATTAACGACGTCATTTCCTGTTATTCCACTGTGAACTGGGTCCCAAACAAGACTTTGAGAATTCAGCCTTCCAAATGCGCTAAGCAAAGCATTATATACTTGAACTGTCTTGGAAGTGGTGACAGGGTTTAGCAAGCTCTTAAACGGAGCTCAATTCTCGCTCCAGACCCAGATAACATATAGGATGACCAGATAGCAATGGTAGTTTTTCCAATTGTTATGTTTCAAAGTTACCAATGACATCCAGCTGTCAAAATATTCGTTTTGTACTTGTCGAGCGTTTGGAAATTATTAACAAATATCGAAATTCCAGCTCAGGTGTAAATACGCAACGTGAATTTCGTCATGAGGTTGGTCGTCGTCATGGCTTCAGTGTGCAAGCAATTCGTCGCATCGTGAAAAAGTTTGAGCATAAGTACACTCTCTTCGATCTTAAGCCGCCAACCAGACAGAGATTGGTGTGAAATGAAGAAAACATAGCCGCCGTAGCGGGCACTTTGGAATGGGACAAAGAAATGTTGATTCGGCGCCGACCAGCTGAATTGGGCATCGCCATAGAGTCAACCCAACTTATTTTACAGTTAGATTTGGACCTACATCCGAATAGGATTGTGTTGACGCAATAATTGCAACCGGACGACTATAGACAATGCTGTGAGTTCGCTAATTGGGTGCTGGAAATTTAAGACGGAGATCCGGATTTCGGCCAAAAAATCATCTTCTCGGACGAGGCTCATTTTTGGCTCCGCGGTTATGTCAACAAGCAAAATTGCCATTATTGGAGCGAACACAATCCACAAGGTTTGGGCCAAGCATCAATTCATCCACAAAGATTGACTGTTTGGTGTAGTTTATGGCATGGCGGCATCATCGGACCTTATGTCTTCCGAAATAATTAAGTAGACACCGTAAACATTACCGTCAATGGTCTCCAGTATAAAAATCTATCGTCCTCCAAAAGCGAAGGGAGATTCATCAGTCCATCTAGAGCAGAGCCGGGTTATGGAAAGCCCTGTGCAGCACACAGACCGTTCTTTTAAGTCCGGTGAAAGCAGCGAGTGACGTATTTACATGTAAGCAACCGTCGCGTTGATTAAACTGCCAGAAAATCGACAATACTTTGAAAGTTTTTGGGAAGATTTATTTATAGTACTCCAAAGAAGTTTCTTATCCAGGATAACACTTAAATACCTAGCATCGTTGGGAAAATTAATTTTTGTGTATCAATCGCCGATTACTGCCTACCCTTTATAGCTAAAAGTCGCGTAGTCCGACAGAAAGTTCAGGTACATGATCCGCATATGCCTAAATTGAAACACAAGATCTATTAAGAGCCTTAACATATACATACACCCTGAATGACTCGAACTGCAACCAATTTCAGACTGCTATAATTTCCAAACCGTTCATGACACTAAGCTCAAATTTTGACACATGACAGATAATTTTATTATTTATAAGCCTTTTAACCGATTTGTGTCTCAGATGTGTTGAAAAATTTTTATCTGCGATGGAATTCAAGCGTGATAGTGTGATTGCTTTATATTTGGCTGGAAAACCACAAGTAGATAACGTTAGAGCCCTCCAGTACCTCAACGTGAATAAATCATTTGTGTCTCGAACCATAGCTCGTTACCGTGATACTGGCAGCGTTACAAAACGCCATGGAGGTGGTCTTAAAAAAACAGCAACATCGGCAGAAATGGTTCGGAAAGTGAAGGCTCGAATTGAGCGAAATCCGCGTCGAAGTGGAAGAAAAATTTCTCGTGAGCTCCACATCTCATTGAAACGGATGCAACACATACTGAAAAATGAGCTTGGGCTCAAGCCATTGAAGTTCCAAAAAGCACACGATCTTACACCGCAACAGCGAAAAAGTTAGAGTCGAAAGAGCGAAGGAGTTGCTACGCTTGCACGAAAGTGGTGAGTTGCCGAATTTGGTTTTTTCCGATGAGTCGCCATTTGTTATCGAGCAATATGTCTACCAACAAAATGACCGAGTTTACTTACCAGAGAGGTCCTTCGAAAATTTACACCTTCGGAGCCACCAGAAAGCAGGCAGCACCGATGGTGATGGTTTACGCCGCTATAACCGCCGATGGTCGCTCTCCGCTCGTATTTTTGGACGGTGGCGTCAAAATTAATGCGATCGTATACCGTGAAACTGTCTTAGAGGCAATATTGAAGCCTTGGATAAACAATCATTTCGGTCGGAGACCGTGGACATTTCAACAAGACTCGGCACCGTCTCACAAAGCGCGCGTCAACCAAGATTGGTTAAAAACAATGTTCCACACTTCGTTTCTTCGACACAATGGATTGCAAATTCTTCGGATGCAAATCCGTTGGATTTCTCTGTCTGGGCTCTGTCTGGGGTATTTTGAAGGCGAAGGTTGGCACTAAAAAATACCAAAGTTTGGACCACCTCAAACAAGCACTTCGCCGGGAATGGGCCAAAATACCGCATAGCTTTCTTCAGCCGTCTCAAGGCCATGAAAATTGATGTATTTTCCAACATTTTTTGCTTTGGCACAATAAAATTTATCAAAAAATAAAAAAATTATAGCATTTTAAAAAGTTGGAGTTAGAGCCATTCACCCTGTAGTATAGCACGCAACCGCAACACAGTTTTATATACGACAGGTTCAACCTTTCTCTCTATCCTCTTCAACATAGAGAAAATCAGTCTAACAGATTTGAGTGAGTAGTCATCTTTGCAGTTTTTTAGTAAAATCAAACTACTTCCACTGTTCAGCAGGACTTAAGGATCACAGTATTCAATAAGTTCGGCTAGTGCCTTGAGTGGTGTCGGTAGCACGGATTACATGGAAAATAGCTAACACAACGAAAAACTTATACCATACTCCATTCGTTTCTAGTTTAGGTCTGTAGCACGTATCATGGTTGCAGAAATGCCGATCCGAGTTGATGGTAAGGATCCGCCTCAAAAAACAAACTCTCGATCTACTTGGTAACTCGTCATTGACGAATATAGATATGACACCCCTTAAAAATTCGAGACCACAGATGAGTTTTGTCCATACCCGTGATTTCTGTATGGGTATCACGAGCTTGTGAGGTTTTGTATTCAACACGGATAGCCCCATATATGGGGATGCAGTAGCAGACTTGTAATCCTGCTTGAACGCTTCCACAGTGGATCTCGGCAGTTATTGGCATCATCTTCGTTCTGACGAACCGTCAAAGAGAAGATAGTGACATCCTTAAATGTAACCGCGCTAATCCCATTCGATGTTTTGAGATTTGACCTGTAAAAACCGCAGAAAAAGGAGTGATAGAAGATTTGTTTCAAGAAGTTGTGGTTATGAGATCTTGTTCAGTTTCAGAGGGTCTTACTTCAACTGATCTATTTCTCTTTCCGTCGCTGATGGAAGAGTACAGTTTATCACTTGGATCTTCTCGTCTTCAACTGAATCCGTAGCCGGCCACGGGTGGATTATCGTTATTGCATGTACAGCCTGAAATGTAATCCATTAAGGTCACTTTCATACTGTTTTATAATCTAAGGTGGAGTCAAGACATTCTTTTGTCAGAACTTTAAGATCTTTGACCCTTAGCACGGCAAAGCAACTTAAGAAATGGAAGGTAGAAGTAGAATAGGTTCAGTTTTAAAGGGGTTGTTGGTTCAGTACATGCATTGTGCTAAAGCTGTCTTGTAGGCACCGTGTGAAGGTAATAATGCGATTTTGCCCACCAACTCTAGCCTTAATAATATTTCTTATAATCAATCATCCAACAAAGTTTCAAAGACTCAAGACTTCTCCATCAAAACGATGATTAGGCTTCTACGATCTTCTACTTACCAATATTGAGTTAAAAAGCAATTGTTATATTCATTTAATAAATATCAAGGGGCTCACGATATGCATAAAAGTAAGCTATGCTAAGAGCTTCCCAAGAATTGTCATTAATTTTGTGGCCTTTGGAAAGGATGCTAATATGGAATCTTTTGCGAGTACTCATTTCTGGTCCTTACAACGAAGACTCTTCATCAGTGACATGATTCTGACTTGCTTCATAACTCCTCGAATATTTAACAATTCTTCCTCTACCATCAGGGTATGTTGAAATGTTAATGGCATTGACACTTCAAATAGAAGCAATCTCAACCTTGATCACCCTTCCCTCCTTCTATTACTTCACCTCAAATTTTAAGCTTTAAATATGACATCCGATGCCTGGACTCTTATACAACCCCAATTACCTTGAGTAGAAGTAGAATTTTCTTACCCTTAAAATCACCCCCAAATGTACCACATTACTTATGGCCCCATGCAATGAGTCCATTCTCTGTTCCCATCATCTCTGCTGTGATGTTATGTAGTACTAGGTCTCCAACTGAAGCTCCAACCCTACATACATGCTCGTATTGTACATCCAATTCCACATCCAACACAATTCAGGCACAGTGTTTGGAGTTCGACAAATGAACGCTTTGTGGTAGGAGCACGTTTATTTGCTTTATTGGTCGAGTGGGAATACTTCCCCCCTTTTTCCATTACGATTTTGATTTAATTTGATTAGAGAATTGTGCGAGTGCGAAATATTATTAACTTTAGTCAGTCGAATGGGAAAATGAATTTATTGCATGCAATCAAATTATCTCTTGCTTTTTTTGTACGACTCTATGTACATACTCGTATACGAGTCCTAAACGGAAACTTAAGGCCGGAAATTTAAAGCCGACAACTATAAAATGAGGGCCTGACGCAATCTGCGGCAATCTACAAATGATTTAGATTTGTTGATTTAGATGACCACAGCCGGCGGTTGGTAGAATGTGGACAAACCAATTTACTGCTATACTGTACCCATTTATAGCGTAAACATTTTAATTTGTTTGATGAATGCAAAACATCTGTACACCTGGTCCACATAAGGAACTATGCAAATATACAATACCTTGGAATATCGAAGGGCAAATACTAACGTTTCCTGATCCACAAGAAAGACGCCAAGAAAAGAACTTGTCCATTTCTCTCCTAGATTGTTCTTTTTTCGAATAAGCTTGGAAGTGGTGAGAGGGCTTAACGAGGCCATTACAGACTGAATCAAAACTCCAGTAACATAGATTCAAAAGATCCTCTTCGATGACGAGCCCCAGATTTTGCCGACTTTTGAGATTTTCGATTCTACATACTACCTTGCCAAAAAGTTCCCGGAATGTATTCAGAAAATTGGAAATACAAGTTTATTCATCTAAATCTATATTGTCCCCTTCAGAGTAATCCCCATCGACTGCAACACACTTATGCCAGCGCTTGATCCAATCCTCGAAACATTTTTTATATTCGGTTTTCGGTATGTCCATCAGTGCTTCCTGTGATTTTTTCATTACTTCCTCTCGGCTGCTGAAACGCGTTCCCCGTGACTTCGATTGAACAGAAAGAAGTTACAGGGAGCCAAATCAGGTGAATTCGGTGGCTGTCGGATGGTATTTGTTGCATTTTTCGTCAAAAAATTACGAATAATGATGCCACTGTGCGATGGGGCGTTATCATGATGTAATATCCACGAGTTTTCTGCCCACAATTCTGGTCTCTTTCGGCGAATTGCTTCACGCAAACGTCTCATAACGCTCAAATAATACTCTTTGTTTACTGTCTGGCCTTCTGGCAAAAATTCATGATGCACTACACCGTTGTAATCCATGAAAACCGTGAGCATTGCCTTCTTTTTTGACTGAAAACAACGTGGTTTTTTTGGTCTCTGCTCATTTGGTGAACGTCATTCACTTGACAGATGTCTCATCTCCAGTAACGACCCTTTTGGTGAATGTGGAATCGGATTCAGCCACGCAAATCATCTCTATTGCAACGTCAACACGGTCTCTTTTTTGGCACCAACTTTGCTGCTACACGACGGAAACCCAAATCATTAACCAAAATGTCTTGGACGGATCCATAGGCAATGTTCAAGTGTTCTGCTATCTCTCTGATGGTTAATTTGCGGTTATTGACCAACATTTCTTCTACTTCATCAATGTTTTCGTCGGTTTTCGATGTCGATGGTCTGCCACTGCGTTCATCATCTTCGATTGACTTACGACCACTTTTGAACCGCTCGTGCCACTGGTAAACGGCCGCTTTTTTTTAGAGAATCGTTTTCGAAACACTTTTCCAACATTTCTAGCGTTCGCGCACCATTAAATCCGTTTTTTTACGCAAAATTTAATACTCGTACAAGTTCGTTGTTGCAAATGTAAATCTGTTTCTAAAATTGTAAAAAATCGCCAACACACACAGAGATAGATGTACTCTTGACTACGTAACTTTTGCAAATGTCAAGCTATGACGCTTAGATTTAGAGGAAATGTCATCAACAGATTTACCAACTTAACAAAAAAAAAAAAAACAGAACTCAAATCGGAACAATGGGAGCGCCACACGGTGGTGGTGGTGGTGGGAACTTTTTGATCAAGGTGGTATTTAGTCCAAACAGTTGTTTAGTTGCTTTAAGGCCAGTGAGTCACAGCGGTCAGCTTTCTCCTTTTTGTAAAGAAAACAAGCTATGAGAGAATTGAGAAACGAACCAAATCACCGGATTTTGAAGCGAAGTCTCGCAAAATTTTCTGCTGTTGACAGCTCTGCTGCATCTTGGACAGAGGATGCATTCGCAAACCAGTTACTCGCATATGAAGTTCAGGCATTCTCTCCATGCTTTTCAATATGAAAAAAGTCGGACTAATAGGCCTAACGATCTGGACGAGCGTTTAATATTTTTAATTTTCGGTATATGGCCTACTCTTACTATTCGTCACAGGTTAGGTATATGTGCTATTGTCTGACTAGCTGTAAAGATTTTCTTCAGAGTTGCCTGCAGCTGGTTGATACCTTCACTCTACCAAACGATTTGATGGCCTCATTTGTCACCACAACATGAATTCAATAATCAAAGTATTGGCCATCGTTAGCTATGACTTTTTCCCATCTTTTTTGCAATTGATGGATTCCGAGGCAGTACCCACTGTTTGTCTTTTGAGGCCAATCATTCATCAAGCCAATTTTTCACTTCTTTGTAAGAATAAAAGTGCAGTTCCGAAAGTCCGTGCTGCATTGATCGAAACAAGTAAAAATCAGAAAGGGCCAACTCTGGTGAATACGGCGGGTGGGGCAGAACTTTCCAATTAATATTTGCCAAATAGTTTTTTACTTGGTTTCCACATGATGGAAAATAACTGATGCGTGGTTTTGGGCATATTCTGGTCATTTTTGCTTCAATGCCCGATTCAATTTTATCATTTGTTGATGGTAGGTACTGGGGATACCGTTTCACCAGTAGTTCCTTGTACACCATTCCCTTCTGGTGCCATCAAATACACAGCATAACTTTCTTTCCATAGAGATTGCGTACTGGTTATAAGGTTGATGGTTGGCTTGGGTCTACACATGATTTGTTGTGCTTGGGATTGTTGAAATAGATCCACTTTTCATCGCCAGTAACAATTCGATACAAGAAAACCTTGTCCTTTGTGCCGATCAAGCAAAATTTTTCTCGATTCTTCCACGGTCCTTGTTTTCGATGCTAAAATCACCACTTTTGAAACGAACAAACCAACTCAGACTTCCATTAACAATCGATGACTTTCAGCAGAAGGTTTTCTTTGGAAAAAAGTAATAAAACTGCCCGAAAAATTCTGATACAAAATTCGGCATTTTCACGGCAACAAAAAAAAATGCTGTACAGTCACAACCTATGACATACTGGATTTTATTGACAGATGTTTACTTTATAAAATGCTACAGAGTATGTATTTGTTATCATTGACATAAACCATACGCCATCTGTTAGTCAAACCGATATTTCATATTCACACATCTATTACTTTCGTTACAAATGTTTGTTAATTTTGGTGGGGGCTGAGGCCCCGATTTATTGGTTTAATACAAGCTAAATCGAAGTTAAAAACTAGGACGAAAAACTAAGAGAAAGACTTTAGAGCTAGGGACCAAGGAAGTGATGGAGGAGGTCTTGTTTGAGACGAGGAGGTCTCAGGTTGATATCAAAAAGGGAGAGGTTTGAGTTGACCTTTCGGAGCATACGGGAGATTGGTTCGTTGGAGCAATAAGAGGTGCTGTGGGCTGGAAGGTAGAAGAGACAAGGACAACGTAGATTGCGTGGCTTGATGTTGAAAGAAATAGAGTTGAAAAGGGAGAGCAGTCGATGAATGAAAAGAATGGCAGCGATATTCCTACGTTCCTCTAACGAATTCATATTGAGAAGTTTGAGGCGGCCCTGATACGGAGGTAAGAATAAAGGGTCGTTCCAGGGCAGACCACGGAGAGCAAACCGGAGGAATCGACGTTGAAAGCCCTCGATTCGGGAAACATGAACTCGGTTGACTGTCATAGGTACTCAAGCAGAGGACCAACAAAGATAACATAGTGCGATCTGGTTACATACGGCTTGGAAAATACCTAGGACCACCGTTCAATAAAACCAAGTGATGAAGGATCATCGTATCGATGTGCGAAGGGAAATTAAGCTCACAGTCGAACATAGAGAAAATAAAGTCGGGGAGGAGACGCGTTCCATTTACGTGAGAAGGTTGCAGATTGACATTTGGCTATATTAAGTTGTAGGCAGTTTTTGAGGCACCAGATTGGAAACCGGTCAAGGTCTTCTTGAAGAAGACATGGGGAGAAGAAATACTTGTAGTTTTAAAAAATTGTATGTTGTCAGCGTAAAGGGAGAGGCAGGAGTGTTTAATGACCGTTTCAATATCGCTATTAGTAAGATTGAAGAGAAGGGGGCCAAGATGGCTGCCTTGTGGAACTCCAGAGGAATGGAGTAGAAAGGGCGGATCTAAATCGAACACTATAATATCGGTTTACCAGGTGATAAGAAAATGATTTTAATAAAAGAGCCTCAAAGCCGAGAGCAGACAATTTGAGGAAGATCAATTGATGAGATATCTTATCAAACGCAAGATAACTTCGATTTCTTTCCCATTTCAATGGCTGCGAGAGCAGAAAACACGAATTCAACTAGGATTGTGGTAGTTGATCTGGCTTTTAGAAAACATGTTTTCGGGGCGAAATGAAGGGCTTACATTTGAAGGATAATGCTTTGTATAAAGTGCTTTCAAAGAGTTTGGGTATGTGAGAGGGTTTAGCAGTGGGACGATAATTGGTAACTTCATGCTTAGATCCCGTTTTGTGTACCGGGATTATAAAAGAGGTCTTTCAAATCTGGGGAAATTCTCCTTGTGTAAGGGATAGACGAAATAGGTGGAAAGGGGGTAGATACAGGTTGGAAGAGCATTTTCTAAGAAAAACGGCGGGGAGACCATCTGGGCCAGGTAGAAATTCATCTTTAAGATTTAGTAAGTTTTCTTTAATAACTGTAGGATCGAAATTTTGAGTGAGAACGGGACCAACGGAGAAATTTGGCAGGTCATTGAAGAAAGAGGGATTTGGTACGAAGGTGTTGCTGGCAACTGATTGTTTGAATGGCGATGGCAGGAGAATCACTTGATGATTTGGTTTCGAAAGCAAGGGAGGAAGGATAACCATCGGTCTTACTTTTGCAATTGACAAATTGAAGAAAGCACTCGGTTTGCGTACTATCCAGGTAACGTTGATAGAGAGAACTGTAGGGTTCAACGAAATAGAGATATGTGCCTAGATAAATTGAATAGTCCGAAGAAGACTGGGTGCGAAGGAACACCGCCCATAACGTGTTTCTTTTGTTTCGTAAAGAGCGGAGTCTACGATTATACCAAGGATGCAGAAGATGTTTTATGGCACATAAAGGAAGACGGATTTGAATATTTCTCTGTAAAAAATGGAAAGGGCGGCGATGAGAGATAGATTGGTAGACTTGCGTAGATAAGTATTGCCTCTACGCTGTGAAAGTTGTAAGAAGTAGGAACTGCGAAAGGAGAAAACTGGAGGGGAGAGTTATGGAAAAATGAAAGAAGAAGCGGATCATGAAAGTTATCAATGGTTGAAAGAGATAAGGGACTACACGATACTGAGAAGTTGATGGGACCAGTTGTGAAGATAAGGTGTAATTGCCTTTCCATTTAGCTGGAAACGCCACTGACCTGACATAGACTAGAATCTGGTAACCGATTTAAGAAGAGGCATTCCTTAGTAGGAATGGGATTAGAAGCGATGAAAAATGATAGGTCGTCAGATGGAGTTCACTTCAGCTGAGGCAGATTAAAATCGCCGAATACAATGATATCATCAATAGAGTCTGGTAAGTCGATCAAATTGTCAATAGCTGCAATAGCAAGTTGGTAGGGTTCGATAGGTTGGGCCGGAAGAATGTAACAACAAATGACATACGAGTAAGTGTTATTTTAACTGGCACAAAAGTCGAGGTTAGAAGAAGACGAAGTTGCAAAAAGAGGAGTCAAAACTGTTCTGAATGGCCAGTAGGACATTTCAACAAGGACAATCAATCAAGGGGGGGTTTGCTATCATCATCCCGAAAAACATTAAAAGAAAGAGGGAATAACTCCTGGTTTTTTATGTTGGGGATGAGATTAATTTCAGTCAGAGCGTAGATATCAAATAGGAGAGCATAAGATTGACGCAAAACGCCGTGAATTTTAGAAGCTTTTTACATGATTTCTTAGGCTCTAGAAAATTGATCGTAGTCAAGTCGACTGCATTGGAGGTGTGAGACTCTTTTTCGTCCTCAAATTTTTGAGGGGGCGTATTGAAAATCTCGTGACACTTTATATAAAGTTTCCTGAGACTGGTAACATGGGTAGGGAAGCCTTTATGCTGGATGGAACCATGACGCTTGTTTTTATTTTACCCTCGTAGCACACCGAGTCAGATTTATCATGCAGTTATGCAGATATAGAAGTATATTCTCATAGTAACATTCGGTAGTATCGCCAGTTTGCTTTGTTAATTTGACAGTGGGTGGCGAAAGGAGATCTATAGAAGAGGGAGTGGTTAAGGAAAAGGGATTTGATGTAGCAACAGATAGGATATCGGAAGTAGGGTTTAAAATGTGAGAAGTGATGAAGTTAGGATACTTAGCTGCAGTTCTGTGGTCGAAATTGGGGAAATGCGTGTGTGGCATTTCGAGTTGTAGGGGTTAAGTCGAAAGAGACCAGTTGACGTTGGGGCTTGGTTTGGCGTGGAATGGAGAGAGTTGCAGTATGGATGGGAGGCCCAAAATTAGAAAAAAATTTAGTTTTGAAACTCTAACCGGAGCTGGGTTTGTTTACTTGCTAACTAGCTGGTTTTGGTATTACGGACTGCTTAACTTTGTCCTACTTCTTGGTCGTCAACATAACTTGACCCTATATGTGCTACGAAGTAATCTTATCTGGAAGTGTTACACTAAAACTGCCATCGTCCTCATTTAGTTCTCTAATCTCGTACTTTGTATTTTGAAGTTAAAATCTTGAAACTTTTACTTAACTAGAGCATTTTAAAAGCAATTCCACTTTTGTAATTATCAGGGCTACAACCGATCCGGATAATTTTGCCCCGCGATAATTAACACACACTACACGTATATTTATAAAGCGTGCTTCAATAAGATGTACATATCGTATAAGATTTATTTTTTGAATAAAACGAACAATTGTTGAGATATCCCTGAAAGTTTTATTCCTTTGTTTGTATACTCGAACTTTGGCCAAGAAACTTGCTTATCATGTCTTACAATGTGGAAATCGTCCTCATCTAAAACACGATTCTCTTGCAAAAATCAATTCAACATGTACCTATGCTTTCCAGGATCTAATCCGAGAACGTACAGCGCTGCTGGTGATCGGCCGGCTTCAGTTCTTGTGTTTATTAGACCTTGAACGCATGGAAAGGCAAATCTTTCGTCAAAATTCGGTGAAGTGTGGCTGTGGAGATGTCAAGCATCTGACAAAGGTGATAAATGGAGGTGTTTGGGTCGTTTTCAACACTTTTCCTTACCGTGGCGATGTTTTCCATTAAACATCCGTTTGCGCGTCTTCACATTTTGTACGGAGTTCATCTCTTGGAATTTTTTGATTATGTTACACGCACACGTCTTGGCAGACACATGATTACGTGCAAAATTGGCGCGAATTTTTCGCATCGTTCCCGCGATTGAACGTGAATTTTCGCAATAAAATTCAACGATTTGGATTTTTTGTTTTACTGTGTAACGTTCCATGGTAAATTTCCCAAACTGTCATGACATCTGCCGCTTACCCTGTGTGCATCAGCTGTAAAATAATAGGCCTTTTAAATCCTACAAGGACATCCTTTAGTAATGCGTATGTTATGTGATACGAGGAAGCAGTGAGCAGGTGTTATAGCAGAACCGTTTACAGAATCAACAAAGAGCTGATAGGTAGTCATCGCTCTAGCCAACAACCGGCCAAAGGGCTAGATGGTTCATTACTCGTTTCGGATTTGAACCAGCTCAAGCGATGGATATATCCGATAAACTAATGGCCATTATAAAAGCAACCTATTATGGGTCTAAATGGCATGCTCTGTATAGAGGAAAATTGTGATAGGAATTCGAAATCCAAAGTGGGGTCCGACAAGGTTGCATTCTATCGCCGATGCTTTTTTTAAAGGGGATTAGCGATGTGTTTCGCGTAGCCTTGTCTACTGGAAACGAAGGATTTCGTTGGACTCTTACATCTCAACTCAAACTTCTGAACTATGCTGGCGCCGCGACGTTTGTTTTCGCTCTCACAGGATTATGAATCTGTACCAAATGACAGCAAGAGGAGAGAGAGATACAAATGTCGTGGGTTTGAAGATTAACCGTGCCAAAACCAAAATCATCAACCTCTGTACTAACTCATCAACTAAAGTTAGGGTTGCTGGACAATCGGCAGAGTGAGTAGAGAGTTTCAAATATCTTGGGAGGAACGGGTCATAAACCAATAGGCGCAACCATCCAACGGCGGAAGTGGCAGTGGATTGGTCATACACTCCGAAAAGGCTATAGTTATATAGCAAACTACGAGATGCAATGGAGTGCGTTATCATAAGATCGTAGAAGAACGGGGCGACCGAGAGATACTCGTACATTGCGCAGAACAGTTGAGGATGAGTTGCGGCAATTGGGGAAGTGTGGCAGATAGCTGAAGCTCATTCTCAAGAACCGCACACAATGGCTCGTAGGTGTAGTCGAGGCCCTAGAACTCACAATGGGACACATGCCATTAAAAAAAAAAAGGGTTTATCGGCTCACTTCTTAATGCTCTCAATAGTTCTAATGCCTACGTTTAGGCATATGCAGATAATACTGCCTATGGGACTATGCCTAGCGAATATTTGCTATAAAAAACGGGCAACCCAAAGCGTAATAGAGGACTGGTTCACGAGAAGTGGGCTCTCAGGCAATCCCTTCAAAACTGAGCTTATTTTTTCCGAGAAAGAGGAAGTTTACCGGTCTGACTAACTGCCTCACTACTAATTTCTTTAGAGTTCAGCTTCCTGGTAGTATAAGGAGGTTTTATGCAGAACATGAGGCTTGTCACCGTGCAGAGTTCTTTGGATCTATACGGCTGCGATCAAATCAATTTTATCCTATGCGGCGATTGCTTGGTGGAAGAGACTGTCTCGAAAATACGTTACTGCTACTTTTACCAAAGAACGGTGTGTCTCGGCTGCATAGGTCATTCCTTAGCACACCAAGGTCTGTACTACGCGGACCCATGAATCCCCTTTTCTTGAGATATAGTTTTGTCAATGGCTGCACTTTCAAAGTCATCTGCATCTGTTCGTTTTGGAGGACGACAACGTTAGATTTTACTCCTTGTTAGGGAAGCCCGTGTCTATCTTCCGAGCAGAGATATACACGATCGTGGTGATAACGATCTATATTGTATAGAATAAGTGGAGAGAACGAAGCATCTGCATCTGTAGCGACAGCCATGTTCCACTAAATTCCTTGGAGAACCTTTTCACCGATTCCAAGCTAGTTCGAGAATGTGAGGCTTCTCTTAACGCAGTCGGAAGGTTGAATTCACTGAATCCTGATTTGGTCCCAGCTTATAATTGGATTAGGGGAAATAAGGTGGCCAATGAACTTGCTAGGAAAGGCTGGGGGGGTTTCGAAGGAACCGAACCAGCGTTAGAACTGCATATGTCCTCGGTTAGGGATATGGGCATGACTTACCAGTTAGACGAAATGAATGCCTCTTGACGCCTTTAAGATTTCAGTGTCTTTCTTACTGTCCTTCAGTAGAGAAGACTGCAATGTGCATACTGGGCCACAACCGTCGTGCTAAGCACCTAAGTGTGCTATACATAAGTGACACAACATCCTGCGAACCGTGCTGTATTAGTAATGACAACATGCAGCAATATTTCTGTGAATGTTCGGCCTACGATTGCATCAGGATGTAAGTTAGTAAATATCACACCTCTTTCTACGGATAGTGAGCAGTTTCAATAAAAGGAATATACAGTGACTTCAATTGAGTAATAGTGTGACTGAATGCCCTGTTCCGAAAAAAAAAAAATAAATGTACGAAACGCCAATATATTTTGAACAAAGCACCTGCGTCTGCCTCGTTTAAAACTTTGCTGAACCCATTTAGTTCTTTCAAAATTGCTTGTGCTAGGCGGCGCAAAAGTCGTCACCCTATCGGAAGATGCTATAATTTTTGAAACTGGCGGCAAATATCATTTCTATTATTCGTGAAGTAAACAAAATACACGTCAACAAGACTTGAATCGCTATACTCTTAAAGAACGCGAAATAATTTTTACGATTTTTTTGCGGAATAATTCGTCCGTAGTGTTGGAGCAGCGTGAATTTCGACGCTAATTTCTCGGTCGTCCGACACCAACTGGGCAAACACTACAACGTTTAGCCGCTCGCCCAGAAAAGTATGAGACAACACGAAATGCTGCCAGGTCTGGCCATCTCTGGAGCAGCCGTATCGCAGCGAATATCGCAACTGTGGATGAAGATGTCGCAGAGGACCCCGGAGTATCGACCAGACAACGTACCACGCAGTTTGGCATCAACCGGCGGTCTTTATAGAGATTTTTAGTGAAAGGCTGTAAGATGTCCCCTTACAAAGGGTGCTTTCAAGAATTCAGCCGGCTGCACAGATAGTGCAGCTGACCGTTCAAATATTCAGACATAAAAGCGGCTGAGTGCATCCCGGCTTTCAAATATTCAGATAGTAACGGCAGCGCTGCGCATTTCCTGCAGCAATTTTTTCTGGCTGCTCTGGCTGCACAACATAAACGTCAAATTCGAAATGTCACAATTGTGTCAAAACAAAAGAAAAATAAATCTGTGATCTAGTGCTTGTGCCTCAAAAACAAACTACGAGTATAATGAAAACACAAGATTTATCAGTTTTATTGTGAGAATATTACAGCAAATATTGATTCAGAAAATATCTATAAATCAATAATCACTTTTTAGCAAAATTGACGGAAACTTAGACGATTTATTTGAAGAAGAAAATGTTTCAGGTGCAGGCACTTCAAAGAGTTTCGGTCTATTCTAGCTTTACGTGGAAGGCCGGCAATATAAAATTGCTGGTAGCAACACGCTTAGGGCTGGAGAGTCAATTTTCCAAGGGACAAAAGTCTCGTTCATCTCTTTGGAGCATTGTTCAAAAGAAAATCATTTCTGTTCAGCCAACATTTCCCTTTTCTTGTGCTGATTGTAGAAAAAAGTTCAGCAATATGGTAATAACCTACAATAGGATAAAACGCAGGAACAAGAAAACAGGAAAGGATGCAGTTCCATGGCCATACTTCCAAGATTTCGATGAAGTGTATGGATCGAAACATAACATTTCTCCACCTTCAAACATTGTATTTGATTCAAGTGCAGAAAGTCAATCAAGTTCTGAACAACCGGAGGAACAATGCGCCAAGCCGAAGGTAAGTTGTTCTTCAACCCCCAGGGCTAAACGAATGCGTATGAGTGAAGATGTGCTGAATTATTAGAGCGAAGAGAATTTGAAAGAGCAACAGAGGCATGAGGAAACCATGACAATGGAGAGAGAAAAGAATGATATTGAAAGAGTCAACATCAAATGTTTACAGGATCTAATGGACACTTTCAAGAAAGATTGAAAACACATTTTCTCTTTGCAATAAAAAATGCCTACATATGTTCATGTAAATAATCATGTGCATTTAAAATGAATTCCATGAATTTCGCTTTAATTTCTGTTAAATAGTTTTACATATTTTTTTTTATCTTTAAAAGTTAATACTTCTAATGAATTGAAAATGAATTCCATGAATTTTGTTCCTTCAATAAAAGTAAAAATTAATAATTTTATTTGTTTAATTCTCCACAAAGGTTCTTATGGAAGCGTATTTAATAAATAATTTCTTTTAGCCGTTCCGGCTGGTAGTCCACTTTGAGTTTCAGTAGTGTGGTGTTCTTGGTCTAGACTGGCAAAAATATCTAGACTTTCAGTATCGATGTCATCTTGGATGTCATCTTGACGACCTTCATTATTTATGATGATGTTATGAAGTACGATAAAGGAAACTACAAAAAACTTCGCGTGTTCCAGTTTTAAGACATCTAAATATTTAAGTTTTCGGAATTTACATTGAGCGTCCAAATGTTTGCTCAATGACAATTTTTGTAGAACTAAGGACATAATTCAATTTTTTCATTTTGGCGGTTAAGTGGCCATTATCCTTAAAAGGAACTATGAGGTAATCTCGTAAAGGATAAGCTGAATCTCCCAATAGGTGACATTCTGGTGGTAGCATTAAACGTCCACTCTCTAAATTGCTACCGATTGAGCTGTTTTCCCAGACAGAGGCATCATGGCTACGACCTGGCCATCCAAAGAAGACGTCAGTAAAGCGAAGTTCACTGTCGCAAACACCCTTTTGCAATCAGAAATATTTCGCTATATTATATAATACTGGGAATAAATATTCAATGACTTACTTGTAATATGATATGAATGATAGCCTTTCCTATTTAAATAGCTCGACGAATCGTCTATAGGAGCACGGATTGGAATGTGCATTCCGTCTACGCAGCCTATGACGTTTTTGAAGCTATCCAGGTCCCTTAAACTATTGAATTTCGGCTGTACTGTTTTCATTTCTTCATCTTTTGGCCAAATAATGTGCTGATGGGAGATATTTGTCAGCAAATGACAAATGCTTATGACACAGTTATTACAAGCACCAATTGATACGCCAAACCTGCCCATATTGTCATTAGAGTAGCAACCTCGTTCGATACACGACTGCGGCGAAGAACTCTTTGTGGAATTTTCTTTTCGATCATTGTTAAAATTGTATGTGGCAGTTAGAAGTAGGTACCTACTTGAAATGTGTTCCTTGTCATTCGAAAATGTTTTCTAAACGTTTCATCATCGTAAGAACGGACAACTTGAACACATGCGAACATTTTTACAACCGAAAATTTCGAAATGGATAAAATGATTTTTTTTGTAGTATTCTCTCCGCTTTTTTTTTAATAAGATGGTAGTTTCTGTAATGTTGATTTGTGTTTCGAGATAGAGACAAAAGCTCTAAAGCAGAATTTAATATTATTAATTTTAATGACATTTTTCGTATATTTTGACAGAAGTTAGCTGTGAGTCTTTCAGTTCAGCGCAGCCGACTGTTTAAATATTAAGCTGCAGACGAGAAAATATTTACAGCAAACGTAAAAAAAAATTTGCAGTCGGGCTGCGGCTGCAGTGCAGCAGGCTGAATTCTTGAAAGCACCCAAAGTGCAGACAGTGCATCAGCTGTTAGCTGTTGACCGCCAAGCGCGTATAACCTACGTTCAATCTTCATCACGAGGGAGACAGCTTTTCACCGAAAATCATCATCAGCGAGGAGGCCCATTTCCATCTTTGTGAATATGTGAATAAGCAAAATTATTGGGGTACCGAAAATCCGCGTATAACCTGTTAATAGCCATTACACCCACTCAAAGTTACTGAATAGTGTGCTATTTAGCTGGAGGTGTCGTTGGGCCTTATTTTTTTCGAAACCGCGCTGGCAAAATGACTCCTGTGGACAGCGAGCCCTACAGAGCTATGCCCAATTACTTTCTCCTTGGGGCTGGAGAACATATGGTTCCAATACGATGGAGCAACGGCGCATACTGCACCAGCCACAACCGAAATTCTGAAGGCTGCATTTCCGGGTCGCCTAATCTCTCGTTTTGGCCATTTGCACTGGCCGGCAAAATCGCCTAATGTAACTGTTCCAGACTTCACATATACAAGTCTACAAGTCTACAAGGCTCAGACTCTTGAAGCTCTCAAAAAGAATATCCGTCAAGACTGCGAGGACCTATCACCGAAAATTCTGGCAAGAGTGATTGAAAATGCCACAAATTGGGCCCGAATGGTCATCAATTCTGGCGGCGGCCATTTAGCCGATATCATTTTCTCGACTTAATGGAAAAAGAAATTAAGACACCAAATAGCAAAATCAAAGTTTTTCATTTATAAAAAAAATTACAACCAAAGAACATCGGGTGACAACTTTTGCGCCACCTTGTATGAATGTCCTAATGATGAATCCAAATGGGTTTTTGCTTGGTCTTATGCTAAAATATGGTGCAGGGCAGGTGTAATTTTTCATGACTTCATTAACTGGGAGTGCTGGCGTTAATAGTCAGGAGCTATAAATTGTTTGCCAACCACTCTGAAAGAGTCAGCGACATTCTTTCTGATTTATTGGAAAAAAGGCTGCATACTAGTCACTGGCGTCTTTTCAAACGCAACAATTTACTCAGCATCCCAATATGTTATTGCACAGGATTTTGACAAGAAAATTTCACATTCCTCATCCCAGGCCCTGTTTGAAAACCCTTCAAAATGTTTGTAAAAGAAACAGCAACAACTGAAGTAAGAAAAAAAAGTTGTCATCTACCAAATGGACCGCAAATGGCCAGAGGGTGGGTCGTTATTTGTAAAAAATTTATTTTAAAATCGTGAGAAATGCTCTTACAAATCTCGTAGAGAGTTTACGTGATTCCCGCAAGTCCTTCAACTCTGTAAGTCGGACATAAGTTGAACGTGATCAGCATTTTTTGTGTTACAAATCCCTTCCTTCGAAAAGGATTCTCTATTCTGTTTTCCTACTGCTGCTAAAGGGTTGTATAATAATTTTTTCCTTTCGTCCTTAAACGGCCTGTGATCCATGTATTCTAACTAAAAGAAATTCAACTTTTCATTTTTCAGTTGAACTCGCAAAGAAGTCTACGGAACTCTTAGATACTCGTACGGTCATTACTGTATAAATCAAGGATTCGTCGTAAATCATTGAAAATTGAAAATCTTATTAACTACTTCTGGAATTTTCTTACCATGATTTTGCAATTTGTGGTCGCACATTCAACTGCTGGAGCATTGGGTGCGCCTAATGTATGCAATCGCATTAATTTCTCTTCGGGTAAAATCAACCTCCGGGTGAATGGCTCCCCCGAAATAGTTGATACCATCATTTAATGGAAAAATCAATGAGGCTTACAGAAGAAGGTCCTGGGGTAGACCGTGCCGAATCATTGATAACTGGAGACATTTTATGAATTATGTTTTTTGAAAAAGAGTTGATGTAATGAAGTCGGTAGTCATTTTTTCTTATCCTGTCAGGTGGGTGAACTTCAATTTCCATTAGCTCGGGTAGGGCATAGGAAGCAGGAGCATAGAGTTACTAGAGCTTGTTTGAATAAGAGGACCCCTCAACCGCAGAGCAATGTGTGTTTAAATCATAAAATTATGACATTTCACAGATCCGCAGCGAAGAGCACGGGATGCAACGTAAGTTCACTTACCTTGACAGAATGCTCGTTAAGATGGTTGGTATCTGAAAGTAATAAATTTGCACTCCTCTCACATCTACTCATACTATTTCAGATTTTATTTCTCCGATCTTGGTTAGTAAGACTAAAAAAACAGGGACGACAGTTACAGTGACGGTTAAACAATTATTCAATTTGCAATTGTCAAGTGGAAAATTAAATTTCATTTCATCATGAATCCACAGATGGTACTCGTATTATCAGCTTGTCATCTCGTCCAGTCCACTCTCGTCTAGGCCGAACTAGGAAAAATTAAAATCCAAATAAATTCATGGGAAATTCGTTTGCTTGCTACGAGTATTGTTATTGTTTTCTTTGCAGTTGTTGCTGTATTGCGCCCGTTCCTGGTGCAAGTTCCTGTTTGATTCAAAATTTCAAATTCAAATTTCAGATTCAAATTGCTTTTTAAATGGCCTGTAAAAAGTTTTAATGAGTTTCTAACGTGGGTACGCTTGTGTATTCTCCATCCGTCCATGCGAACATTATCATCTTGCTGCGGTACAGAGGTCAAATTGGTAACGACAGTCGGAGTTGGGACCAGAGCTGGAATTGAGGCAGGCCATCTGCATTTATGAAATTGTCGACGTGGAAAATACAACACGATAAAAATTTATTGAAAATAAGAAAAAAAAAAAAAAAAAACAAGAGAATTAAGAAGAAAAAAACAATATTCCTTGCTAGAAAAGAGAGGGAAAAATAGAGGAAAACAACCGAACAGGAACACTTGTATACTGTCAAGGAGCAAGTTTGTTATTTTCCGAATAACTCGGGGTGGAGGATGGTGATTTTTAAGTCAAAACAAATGTAATTACAAGAACTCATTATTTTAATACTTTTTTGTTTCATTTTTCATTTTCTTTTTGCTTTTGTGTTTTTTTTTTTTTTGCGCAGGATAATGTACTTACTGGAAACAGAAGTATAAGAAACGTAATTACTGCTTAGTTGAAATTAGTTTAACAAGTGCGCTAGGGGATGCTACATTTATTTTACGTCTTTTCTCTGGCAATGTTGTCATTTTTCTTCTTTTTCTTTTATAAGAATAGGCCGATCGGAATTGTTTACTTTAATTGAGCTCGAGCTCTGTATTTAATAGTTTAGCAAATTAATTTGGAAATAGTTAATAGGGATGGCATTGTATAATTTGCACATGACAGATTTTTTATTTCAGAGTTAAAATATGGCTTTGCAGTCTATCTGATCGACAGTCATGTAGATAATCCAGAGGAAAAGGACGATGCTACCAAAGAAAGTTTCTACGAGCTCTTCGACTAAACCTACGAGCAATGTCCGCGTTATGATGTTAAAATCGTCTTAGACGACTTTAATGCCAAAATTAGCAAGGAGGACATTTTGGTAGCACAGTCGGAAGACATAGCCTACACCTCACTACGTCTGGAATCGATTCCCTAACTTCAATATTCGTAAGGGAACATCGCAGACACCAGAACACGAACTGTCAACCAGATTGATCATGTTGCGATCGAGATAAGGCACTCCTCAAATATTTTAGATGTCCGAACATTCCGAGCTACAAACATATACTCAGACCACTACCTAGTTGCAGCCAAGGTACGTCTGCGGATATCTCAGACGCCGCAATAACGGGGATATACTTCGAAGAGATTTTATGTTGAACTATTGTAATCGCAACACGCCGCCAGAACCTTTGTCGATCGCGTATCCGTCAACATCAGGAGTCACCTCTATCGTTGATGTCGGTACTGCCCCTTACCGTGTGATGAGCGTTAGCGTTGTATCCGATGATGAGGCCAGTCTTTTGACCTCCAGCTTTCAGTACCACCCTTCCCAGGTTATCACTAAGGAGAAGGCCCATATGATCGTGGCAAAGATATGCCGATGCCGGCCAGTAGGAGCCTTTGGCGGTCTCTAGTCTGATAACGGTTAAGTCGGGGTCGCTGAGATTAGGAAGTAAAAATACATTAAGGCTACGTTTCACATATACATATACAAGTTCTAATCTTACTTTGCCTCTTTGCTATGTTTGATTCCCGACACCGATAGAGCGATGCCCCGAACCAAACGATAACTACACCCTGAATAACTCGAACTGCAACCAACTTCAGACTGCCACAATTTCCAAACCGTTCATGACAGTGAGCTCAAATTTTGACACATGACAGATAATTTTATTATTTACAAGCCTTTTAAACGATTTGTGTCTCAGTTGTGTTGAAAAATTTTTATCCACGATGGAATTCAAACGTGATAGTGTGATTGCTTTATATTTGGCTTGAAAACCACAAATAGCTATCGTTAGAGCCCTCCAGCACCTCAATGTGAATAAATCATTTATGTCTCGGACCATAGCTCGTTACCGTGATACTGACAGCGTTGCAAAACGCCATGGAGGTGGTCTTAAAAAAACAGCAACATCGGTAGAAATGGTTCGGAAAGTGAAGGCTTGAATAGAGTGAAATCTGCGTCGAAGTGGAAGAAAAATGGCTCGTGAGCTCAACATATCGTTGGAACGGATGCAACATGTACTGAAAAATGAGATTGGGCTCAAGCCATTGAAGTTCCAAAAAGCACACGATCTTACACCGCAATAGCGAAAAAGTTAGAGTCGAAAGAGCGAAGGAATTGCTACGCTTGCAAGTGGCGAGTTGCCGAATTTGGTTTTTCCGATGAGTCGCCATTTGTTATCGAGCAATATGTCTACCAGCAATATGTCTACCAACAAAATGACCGAGTTTACTTACCACAGAGGTCCTT
Organism: Volucella zonaria; assembly: GCA_963966105.1. Taxonomy (NCBI): domain Eukaryota; kingdom Metazoa; phylum Arthropoda; class Insecta; order Diptera; family Syrphidae; genus Volucella; species Volucella zonaria. The sequence goes on along the minus strand of OZ014534.1, from coordinate 70,184,140 downwards.
CGAATATTTACACCTTCGGACGGCCACCAGAAAACAGGCAGAACCGATGGTGGTGGTTTGGGCCGCCATAACCGCTGATGGTCGCTCTCCGCTCGTATTTTTGGACGGTGGCGTCAAAATTAATGCGATCGTATACCGTGAATCTGTCTTAGAGGCAGTATTGAAGCCTTGGATAAACAATCATTTCGGTCGGAGACCGTGGACATTTCAACAAGACTCGGCACCGTCTCACAAAGCGCGCGTCAACCAAGATTGGTTAAAAAACAATGTTCCACACTTCACTTCTTCGACAAAATGGATTGCAAATTCGAAGGTAGGCACTAAAAAATACCAACGTTTGGACCACCTCAAACAAGCACTTCGCCGGCCAAAATACCGCAGAGCCACTTGCGTGCAGCGTGCGATGCTTTCTTCGGCCGTCTTAAGGCCATTATTCGCGCCAAAGGTGGACATATTGAAAACTACTGATACAATTTGAAAATTGATGTATTTTCCAACATTTTTTGCTTTGCCACAATAAAATTTATCAAAAAATAAGAAAATTATAGCATTGTAAAAAGTTGGAGTTCGAGTCATTCACCCTGTATTTCTCTGGGATCCTCCCGCTATCCCAGCTGTGGGTTCCTCCAGGTAGCGCTTTGATGGCAGCTAAACCTGGGAAAACGAAATGGGCGCCACATGATTTTTCCCTCGGAATCACGAAACCCCTCGATAAAAAAAAAACCCACAAGGAAAATCTTCCCCGAATCAAAAAAGCCAACAAAAAGAAAAAAAGGAAAGTAAATCAAAAAAAATTTTTTTCCTCAACTTTATAAAGTCCTGTTGGGGCTCTACGATTTATTTTAATTTTTTTTTCTTAGCAGTACACTCGTCGATAGAGTGGCCCGCTATTTTCACAGTCCCGAAAGAAAAAAAGCGTTAGATAACGGGTCGCGTGTCCCGAGTATTCTCGGGAATCTCAACGCACTCGCGACCCACCGGAGTCTCAACTTTAGAAAAAAAAAACGAATTTCTATTATACTACACTGCACTGCACTCTACTTATTTTTTTTTAACCTAGCGGTGCTGCGCCCCTTTCTGGTACAGTTCTCCAATCCTGTAGTCTCGCTATTCCCGCTGTCCAGTTCCTCGTCCCTGTCTCCTTTTCTTTATCCCCTTTTTTATTTAGTTAAAACTCGCGACTCTACTAAAATCTACTCTACTTAAAAAAAAAAAAAAAAAAACAGAATTGCTGTCCGCAATCCTCCAAACTTTCTAGAAAAGAATTTGCTTTTCGCAATATTCTCGATTCTCAAAAAAAAACTTGTGTGACCTTCACTATGTAGTTGCTGGTCTTCACCAAAGTAACTTCCAAATCTTTTTCGTTCCATAGCTCCCGCAGACTCACACACGCATTCTCACACACATTCATACACTCGCTCTCTCATCCATTCATTTGGCTCTAGCGGACCCAACAACGGGGTTTTTAGCTACAACACTAAGAATATACTAAAAAAATTTTTTTCCAAAAATTAACACGATCGCGAAGGAGAAAGGGAGTCCGACGGAATGAAAGCTGGAGTGTTGGGACAAAAAAGAAAAAGTGTCGATACAATCCAGAAGGGATCTCGATCCAACCATCCGTTGGATCGCCGCCCCTAACAAAAGCTAAGTTTAGTGCCCGTGCAAATTTAAATTTTTATGTTTTTATCCGCGGGTCCCTAACTACTCCGATGGATCGGCGTTCAGATTTGGGAAGGGGTGGGACTGATCAAAAACATGTCACTCCGTACAATTATTTATTTATTTTTTATGATAGGGGCCTTCTGCTTCTGGCCTCTTTGCCCACAGGCCACGGCCGGTTTTGTGATTTGTACTTTTGTTAAGGTGGTAGGTTCTTGCCGTTGGAGTTTATTGCTGTTGGTTGTTGTGGTTTGTGGTTGTTTGTATATTTGTGTGTTTGTATATTCCCTCGTTGGAGGCTGTATTAATACTTGGCCGTCCGCCTACGCGTCTCTGCTGCTCCTTCGGTGCTCCATCGGTGGGGTGCTGGCTTAAAAGAGGTCGTCATCCCTTCACCCATCGAACCTAACTTTTAAAACTGGTACGTCGTCGGTGTGTGCCCGATTATGCTGGCCGTCCGCATCCACGCCACTGTTGCCCGTTTGTTGCTCCCTCGTTGGGATGTTGCTATAAAAGAGATCGTCGTCTCTTCACCCATCAATCAATTGGCTCGGTGCTAGCTCTATGGTGCTGTTCAAGTCCTCCGATGCTGTAGATGTGCCCAAGAGCTCATTTCTGCCTCTGATCGGAAAGATTCTCTTTTTAATTCATCATCGCTTTCCATTTCCAAGATCTAAGGTTTTGAAATATTGTCTCAGTTAAAGGTTTCAGCTCATCCTTTTTACAGACCCTTAGGTGAATTAACTCGAAACTGAACCGAACCATGCCCATAGTCTGCGCTAGAGGGTTAACTGATTCCTTATTGGTCACGATCAACGCGCATCAATAAGAGTGCCTTAGTTCCTCCAGTTTGTGCCGATTATCGCGATCATTATTGCATCCTTTAGGACTAAAATTCCTCAGAGATGTGTTGCTGGATGGCCCAGGGGTTTTGGTGTTATTGGTTTTGGGCCTCTTGGAAAGCGGCACGGTAATGGAAGTATTGGGTAATCCGTCTTTTAGGAAGTTGTTAGCTCACTCAATCTTGCTCTTTATGTCCGCACTTCTCTTAGCCTCTCAACCATGGCCTGCCACAAACTTGCTGCTGCTAGGGATGGAGGAAGTGATAGGAACATGGCTTGCCACAGTCTTACCTCCGCTCGATAATGCAGGAGCCTTGCCGGTAGTCGGTTGAGTCGCCGTTCTACCGCCCGGTATTAAAGGAGTACCGGCCTCGGGTTTTGTTTTTTTTCAGATTTTATCCGTTAACAGATCCTATGAGTAGCGGAGAAAGGATGGTCCATCTGTACAGAGATCCGCTGTATACAGATAAGGCTAGCTAATCCGGAGGTCGCCAGGTATCCGGATACCTCAGCCAAGTTGATCCTCGGTGCAGGTCGTAAGACACCTTGATCCAGCCCAGGGGAAAAAGGAGTGGTGTTGGGAAGGTGGGGGAAGGGGGGAGGCATCTTTTAGTTTCAGAACTCGTCTGGAGAGCTTCTCGAGATTTATTAACCTTACTCAGTCTCTACAACTCGAAAAGCCGACAAGTCCGATACTCACGGTATAAGCACCGTGATAGTAAACGAACACCAAATTAAAGCACTGTGTACGCAAGCAACGTAAGATATCGATGTTCGCTGAGTACCTCTGCGGCCTTTTGTATATTATAAGGATCGTTATCAACAGCCCTCCGAGTTTCAGCAATAAATTTAAGAAGCCACAGTGCAACTCCTTGTGAAATCTCACAGGTATTTGAAGAGCTAGCTGCAAAGTCTATATTGTTTAGTTTCTCCCAAAACAAGTATTAGCGCTCAAAGTGGTGAAGATTCTCATATCAACAGCTTTAGAGCTCATAAAAAGGTGTTGCGTCCCGTCTTATTTGAAGATTTGGTCTATTACAGAGATGAGAAATGAAATTTGGTATTAGAATCGATATTGAGGATATGAAAAACAACTTCTGAATGGTATTGTATGGTGGGAACGAACTGAGTGCTGTTGTCAGCCAAAACGAACCATTCAACTTGGGAGGCGAATGCAACACTTCCGCTCACCCAAGATGATGCAAAAATAGCAATTTTCAAACTTAAACAAGGCTGCCGTATCAGATGGCCTACGTTCTGAGCTATATAAGGCAGCAAGAGAAGACTTTGTAAATAGGATACACCAACTCATTTTCACGATTTGGTTTAAGGGAAGTATGTATGGGATCGTTGGTCCGATCCAAGAAAAAAGGGGAACCGATAAACTGCGCCAACTTTCGTTAACATCACGTTTAATGCCTTCCGTGGTGTGAATGCCTAAAAATATTTAGGAACGATCAGTTTGGCCCCTATAAGTTTGGTTTCAGGACGGTTATACTCATACTATAGCAAAGCCTGGAGTAAGCCCAAGAAGACCATATCTAACATACAAGGTCGTATCTAACATACACATAGAGACGTGCTATGCAGAGCCATATCCAAGCTGGTATCCTGTCATGTGACTTCCTTTACTTAAGAAAATTCTACGAAGCTCGACAGCCAATATTAAAGGCACAATTTTCCGAAAGTCCGTGCAACTGATTACATACGCTGATTGTCAATAATGCTTTCGGAAAAATTAGTGCATGCTGTCAACTGGAAAGATTAGGAAGGTGCGTATCACTCTCGTAAGATATGTAGGACATGTAGCGCAAATAGATACCATATTAACGTTTTATCCTAAAGGTGCTTGGATACTTACCCAGAGGGACAGTAGAGAAAGGTTTCGGCTCGCAGTGACACGCACAAATAGGAGAGGACTTCATCCATCTGTATGCAAATAAAGGCAGGAAAAGACCGCGCTATCTGAAGACGTTTATCGCCTGATGCTTATGTCCACTCCCGAAATAATGCGCTATCTAATAAATAAGCGAATTTATGTACAATACAATAGTTTATGAGTCCTAGGATATAAGCATATGTATGTACAATACAAATAGTTGCTCTGTTTCATACAAAATTCGTAACTGAAATCTGATTCATTTCGAATACGAGTATTCTGTTGTTATTGCTTAATGCATCCGCAATTGTGTATCCAAACAGCAGAGCAAAACAGAAAGAAAGCGAACAAATTATAATTTCCGGTTGTTTAAGGCACGCAATAGTACAAGATATCCGCTTGAACAAAGAAAAAAAAACATAATACCAAAGGACCAAAACAAATTACCTTCGAAAGGACTTTTTTTTTTTTCTGAACAGCTACCTGGTTTCGTGGGGAATCCTTCGTTGCCACTACCACAACTGAGCAAAGGGATTAATTTTCATTTCATTCATTTAATTTTCACCTCCCTTTCTAGGGGTAGCTACTTGCTGTTTAAATGGCAACGTGCATTACATTATCCGGGTTGATGGCTGAAGACGGAAGCGAAGACATCTTTGAAGGAGCGGAAATTCCTTCGTACGGTTGATGTTGCAGGGATAGAACGGCTTGAATGAAAAGAAAGTAAAAATAAGGAAAAAAAAAACTGGTTCACACAGAAACGAGTTTGTTTTATCCTTTCGGCACGTCATTTGCATACAAAGTGGATTCAAATAATTCTTTTTTTTTTTTTCTATTTTCCCGTGTTTTTTTTGGCTCCCCCTTTTGCCAGCGCTTTGACTTATTAATGACTTGATAAATGGATAAGAGGCGATAATAGCGATAAAACACAATTTTTTCCTTATTTTACTCGTTTTGAGTATTTTTCGGTGGAAGGTGATGGAGGTGGAACTGAAATTAGGCATTTTACAAGAGTCTATGACTTAATTTGGATATAGGGAGGGTTTTGAATGTTTAGGGTTTTTTTTTCGGTGCGGAGATGTCTTCAATTTTGATCTTAAAGCTAATGTTTTTCTGAGAATTTTTACTTATGAATTTCTCAATAGGGACCTATGTCCTTTCTTGACATGCGAATAGTAGGAGAATACAATTTATTTTTTAAATAAATTTTCCAGAGATCTTTGGTAACTTCTATGACTCTTCGCACAATTATTTTACGAGAATTCTCTCCTATTCCTGATTGAACATGGTCTCTTGTTACGTAGACTTTGGCATTTCGTTATTACGGGCGATTTCAATATACACAATTCTGGGTGTGTTGAGACCTTCACTGCGGGGAACAACTTAACGCAGCTTGTAAATGAGCCCACGTGGATACCAGACATTGATAGTCATATCGCCAACACCCTGGACTTGTTTTTAACTTCTCACCCTGATAAGTACACCGTCGATACGCTCTCCCCTCTAGGATCGTCGGACCATTGTGTCATATCAGCTAATTTCTCGTATACTGATCACGCCGTTAGAGAAAAAATTCTTAAAAGAATCGTACGGCAATACGAGAAAGCCAATTGGAGCGGACTTAACACCTTCATAAGGAACTTTAACTGGTCGTTATGTTTCCTAGATAATGACGTGGATGCCGCTGCTGATATGATCACAGAAACTATTCTCTTTGGAATCGGGTGAAAAGTATCAAACCAAAAAGAAAAAATGCTTTTTCGGTCCTACAAGACCAACCCGACAGATGAAAACCGAAAAAAGTTTAAACGAGCCAGAAATAACTGCAACGTCTTTCTCAAGTGTGTGAGAATGACTAAGAACTGAGGCAAAAAATACTACAATATCCCAAAAGTAGTAAAAGCATTTGGTCATTTGTCAAAAACATTAGAAATTCTGCCTCATCTTCCATCCCAACGCTCATTTACTATAACATTCCAGCTGTCAGCTGTTTGGACAAGGCTATTGAAATATCTCAAAACACGAAAAGTTCTCAATGACCGGCAATATGGTTTTCGTAGTAACAGATCCACTGGTGCTTTGATGGCATGTCTCACCGAAAAGTGGAAGCAAAGCGTACACCAATCTGTCAAAAGCAAGATAATTGCACTTGATATTTCTAAGGCATTTAACAAAGTTTGACATCAGGCTCTTTTGTCGAAAATGCGTGCTTTTCGGATCGTTGACTCTCTTCTTCAATGGATTAGAAATTACCTTTCGGAACGTTCAATGCAAGTTGTCTTGGACGGTTTCAAGTCTGACATTCACAAAATAAATGCTGGTGTCCCCCAGGGCTCCGTTCTGTCTCCAACACTCTTTTCAATTTTCATCAACGGTCTCTTGTCTGCTACCTCTAATCCAATATATTCCTTTGCTGATGACAGTACTCTCTGCTTTTCATATTCGTTCCCGGACTCATGCCCCTGCTCTTCGGCTGTAGAACGGGAACGGCAGCGTATGTTAAGCTCATTAAATTCCGATATTAACAGCATAACCAATTGGGGAACTATCAATCGGGTGGAATTTAATGCTTCCAAAACTCAATGCTGTCTGCTGTCAATAAAGCGAAATTCAAATGCCCAGCCATTATCCATGAATGGCACTTGCAACGTCGAACCCAGAAACTGTCCATTCTCGGTATATGTGTTAATGCCAACTTACGTTGGAATGACCACATATTCGATGTCGTAAAAAATGCTGCGAAATGTCTAGGCTTCCTCAAACGATGTAAGAAATACTTTTCCTCTTCTGATCTGGCCACAATATATAAGGCCTTTATCCGCCCAAAATTGGAGTACAATGCCCACATCTGGTCAGGTGCTCTAAAAATATCTCTGCACCTGCTAGACAGGATTCAAGATCGTGCGATAAAACTCATAGGTGATACTATGATAATATCAGTCAATCAATTCGATCAGTCGAACACCGACGTAATGTCTCCTGTCTCACTTTGTTTCATCGCTATTTGCACCACCAGTGCTCCATCGAAATTGCCAGTAGCATTCCGCCCATTCAAACTTTCAACCGTAACACCCGTCTCGCTATGAATGCTCATCAGTATACCCTCAAGCCTACTTTCGGACGTACAGTGAGCGACAAAAGTCTACGTACGACCACCATTCTTGCAACCTAACGAGTTCAAAAGCATTATGAAAAAATCCAATTATGCATCCACGCACAGTTCAAAGGGCTCTCAATAATAACGGTTTCTAAAGCAGAACTCCACGCAGGAAACCCCTAATAGGTGAAAAAAAACCGAATGGATTTCTGGAAACGAGTTGTATTTACTGACGAATCAAAATATAATATATACGGAAGTGGCAGGAGCTAGAGCTTGGAGAAAAAAAACACAGCAATGAATCCAGAAAATTTGGTTTCTACGGTAAAGCATGGTGGTGGTAGCGTGATGGTTAGGGGTGCTGTAGCTGCTTCTGGCGTAAGAAATCTAGCCTTTATTGAAGGTAATATGGATCGCTATCAATACAAGACTATTTTAGAACTAAAACTGAAAGCATCCGTCAACAGCTTAAATCTTGGCACAAGTTGGATCTTCCAACAGGACAATGACCCCAAGCACGCTGCTCAAATTCTCAAAGATTGGCTAATTTACTACGCCCCAAGCCAACTACACACACCACCCCAAGGCCCGAACTTGAACGTCATAGAACATGAATGCGGGATTCTGGAACGCAAGATAAGAAGATATGCCGTAAGTAGTGCCCCAATGCTAAAACAGAAGCCCCAAGAAGAGTGGCAAGTTATAACAGCTAATGAATTAAATGATTTAGTTGCTTCAATGCCCAGACGCTTGCAGGCGGTTCTATGTGCACATGGTGGACCTATAAAATATCAAATTTATCATTTACAATAGTTTTACCTAATGGATTAAAGATGTTTACGTTAGTTAATATTCCGTATGTAGACTTTTGTCATTGTTTATTTTTCGTTTTTTGTGAATCACTTGTTAAGTTTTTGTTAAATTCATTTATTTTATTGTGTATTATTAATAAAAAGAGATTTGAAACAAAACTGCATCAGTAGATTTTTTCAAAATGCTTTTGAACTCTTTAGGTTGCAAGAATGGTGGTCGTACGTAGACTTTTGTCGCTCACTGTATTCTAAAATATCGTGCTTCTTTCCTAAGGCGTACAACTCGCTTATGGAATGCCTTACCGAGCTCCTTATTTCTTAGCCATTATAACTTGCAAATATTTAAAACCAACGCACATCGGTATCTCTCTTTTTTCCCTCCCTAACTTCTCTTCGCCCACGCTATGTGCAAACATCTTAAGGGTACACAAAATCCCTTGTGCGCGCGCCAAAAGTAATTTCCTGTGTATATTACACAATAAGCGCTGCTTACGAGTATATACATACATATGTCATGTCTTTTCCGATGGCTAATTTCCAGACTGTTGCCTATGAAAGCACGATTACATTTATCTAGCAATCTTCGGTATAGAAGACTTGAAAAATTCATCTCAGCCAAAAATTAAATCGTGGACATTTTCGTGCGATAATTTTTTATGATTTACGACGTGGATTACTCGTAACTCAACAACAGTGTGCCGATCAGCTCGCTTCGACTTTTGGTAATGAAGGACTATCTCAGGTCACCGTGTTTCGCTGATTTTTAGAATTCTAGCATGATCGTCGTTCGTTCTTGGACGAATCTTGTAAAGGTCGTTCAAAATTGGTTGCAAGATCGTAATGTAATTTATCGTGAAATTGAGGCATGTTTGGGCATTCATTCCACTCACATACATTTAATATTGCATGAACATTTGACCGTCAAAAAGATGATTTCTTCGCGTTGTATACGCATAATCGCTAAAAAAAAAACACCCATAGGTCCAAAGAAATCTTGAAAAAATTCAATCGCGGTGCTTCAAAAAACGTCTATAAAATCGTGACAGGTTATGAATCATGGATCTATGCATATGAGCCCCAAGCTAAACAGCCGTCGACTGTATGGATTCTTCGCTTAGCACTTCGACCCGAATGATCGGCTCTTTTTTCGGAAAAACCGGGCATGTCGCCACCGTGTCTTTAGGACAACGTAGAACAGTTAATAATTCCGAATGGTACACCACCACTTGGTAGTTAGAGGAGAAATAAGTAAAAGCAACCGCGGAAAACGGATCCTTCTCAACAACGACAATACGAGCTCTTACAGGTCGACTCCAACAAGTGACTTTTGGAGTACTCAAAACATCGAAAAGATGGGTTATCCGTGGTACAGCCCTGACTTGGCTTCCAAGTGACTTCTTTTTATCCCCGTACATCAAAAATAAATTACGAGGTCAACGTTTTTCGAAACCCGAAGGAGCGCTTGATGCGTTTAAAACACATATTTTGGAGTTACCTCGTTCGGAGTGAAAAAAGTGTTTCGCAAATTGATTCAGACTCATGCAAAAGTGTATTGATCTTCATTGAGAGAGTATTGCGGGTGATAAATATTTATTTCCATTTGTTTTTCTTAAGCAGCAACCTACGCATAATTCTTACATCTCCGTGACATTTTCTGAAATATGCAGCCGATCTTCCAGCAATTTTAAGGCGAATGTTCGCCCCAAAGATGGCTAATATCGTTGACTTATTTGGATAGATCAGAGAATTAAAGTAGCTCCAAAGAAAAGAGCCTAAAGATGGTTAATCGCACGAGTAGGGCGGCCAATTGATATAGCTATTTCCGAACTTCGTCTTCAATGAGCCGATTATAGCACGCGCTATGTGGCAGGTGCCACAATCCTGTCGAAACCACATATCCTCAAAGCCTTCCAGCTTCAATCTAGAGAAGTACGGTCTAATGATATGAGTACCTCCGTTATGAGGACATTGTCAAGAATTCAATTTTTTTCTGCTGCTGTGGGAACACCTGCGAGAAGGTCATACCCTATATTCAAAAATGTGTCTGGTCATTGACGATGATTTTTCGCTTAAGATCCGGGTCTTCTTCCATCCTCATTAGCGTGATAGTCATTTGGCTTTAGCTTATGGATCGATACAGTCTCATATGAATGTAAGCGAAGAATTCAAGAGATTCCCAGCTCTTGAGAATAGCAATCGATCGGGGGTCTTGACTTAAGGACTCACGTACTAGTATAATATTCTTTTTACTTCGGGCAATGCGCTGTGTCACTAGCATGGAAACTTTATGGAGAGGATATCCGAATTTTTCCAGTAACCTTTTAATTGATCATGTAATTGGACGATACATTCTCACTTAGAACTGAGTGGATTGAAGCTAATCAGATTGTTGACAATTGGATACAAGGGTTGGCTCACAGAATATGGTTTACGCCTCTTTAGTTGGTGCCGTATAGCGAGTTTCTTCCCTTGTGGATCGGGAAAACGATTCTGATGTTGTATTCATCGAGAGCATTTTCTTTCAAATTTCAAATCTTGGAAATTAGTTAGTTTTTCCTTTCTGCCTTAAGTAGCTAGCTAAGCCATGTACTTAAGTGTTTGTACATATATTGACAATCCACTTATGGTTGGATAGACTGAGAATTTAGTTCATGTTCAGGCCGTTAAACAATCTGCAGATCCATTTGGCTTTAATACTACTCATAAGCTTCCTTGTTCATCTCTATAATAACACCTCAAACTTCTGCATCGTTCGCTTCTCATAGTCTTTCTTTTTCCTCTGGACAAGCTGATGTTCTTCCATCCTTTGCTTGTAGATCGCACGAGCCGTTCGCGACCTAAGCAGCCCCATTTGTCTTTTCATCAAATCCAAGGTTTTATGGAGCTCGCCAGGTGGAACTCAGGACATCAGTCCTCAGGACATCAGTCCTCAGGACATCATTCCTCACTACTTCTTATCATCGATTCCGGTGGCTCTCTGTTCTGGATGCAGGCTTAAAGAACCTGGTAGTCACCATGAGTGGATCCTTCTTTATAGGAGGCTTAAAATTGTTTTGTAGCGGTTGATTATTACGTAATGCGAGCCGGATACTCCGAGGCATTAAATCCTTTTAATGACATGTCCGCCACCAACTAAAATTGCTCCCGGAATAGCCATGTAGCTCCTAATATGTGCAAATACAGATTAATGCCGGTCAGTGACCACTCTAATTGAACAACATAAATCAAAACGAAAAACAGCCTTCCCAATATTCAAATCCTTTCAAAAGCAGTCTACTTCCCAGAATATGAAGATGTGTTAGGAAAGAAGATGGTAACGTTTTCGAGGGCAACCTCAGCGGCCAGCTTCTTCCTTTTAGTGAAGAAAATAACTTCAGTTTTAAGAGCAAAGAGTGAAAGCCATTACTAGTCTATGCTTAAGAGCTTTCTTTACAATGACGGCCTACATATTTTCGGAAAGATCCCTTTTGCACCAGCATCATGAAAAATTTAGGTTCAACAGATCGTTTATTTTTGAAGAAGCCAGGGGAAAAATACTATTGTAAATATTATATTCGCTCCAGAAGTACAGATAATTGCAACCTATCGGACCTCTGAGTCCTGCTTTGCATTCTTAGGGCTCGTTTATCTCTTGATACAACACAGGGTGTCTGGATTGAGATAAACGATGTTTTCATATCCAAAATAGACAAAATATCGCTTGTTCTCCCGAAGGATGTCCGATTTATCAGTTTGTCAACTTTCTTCGTAAAGACGGGCGAAAGAGTTTTCCAACTTTAAAATACTCGTAAGGCGAAGAAAAGAAAATGGGTTTAGACCGCTTTACAATCTTTCTTATGAAGCACGTAGCACGTCCTTGGTATCGAACGAGCTTCAATAAAGAGAGTACAGCACTAGAACTAGACACAATCGACTCTGTCTGCAGCTTGGATACTTCATTCATTGTCGATGAAGTAGGACGTTGATGATGCGTTTACGCAACACGTTTACGCGAATAAGTTATAGTTTGGAAATTGCTAACATTAAACTCTTTGTTCGCACCGTCTTGTAGTGCTTGAGAGTCATACCCTCTGACTTTATTTAGGGTGCTTATAAATCTTCATTTGCATCTGCATGGATGAAAATGCGGGATTCTTTGATAATTAAGTCTACATCATTGATTGCCAATATAAATATCAGAGGGCCGAGGTGACTTCCTTGAGGTAAGCCAGATATAGCTACGATATGATGAGAAACAGAAGATTTAAAAAACACATTATCCTGATGATTTATCAAATAAGATTCAATCCACAAGATGAACCCAAATTGGAGCTGAGAGCTTCAAGCTTGAGAAGTATTATCTGGTGCGAAATTTTACAGATGGCTTTGTTAAAATCGGTAGCATTTTCCAATGCACAGAAACGAATTCGCTTGTTCTCCGGCGTGAGCAAATGCGGCACCCATCGCGCGGACAGCTTTCTCATGCCCAAAATCCCGTGCAGGCTGTGGCTAACACATTCAGTTGAGATGCCTTCTATCTCAGCCAACTCGTGAGATCCACGGTTTCCTCTGTGGTACCGTTTTTAGGCCACCTGGGCGCGTTTCATCAAAAACCGATATGCGGCCACGGCGAAGCAATGGTAAATGCTTGTACGGGAAGGTGAATGGATTCCATACACACCATCGACAATGGGCTTGATTTCCTCACAGGTTTTGCTACTCAAAAACAAGAATCGGATCACGGAGCGACACTGCTCTTTTTCCATGGTCGCCAAAAACACTAACACGATGTTTTGAAATGGGTGTCGAAACAAAACTAAGCGTCTGATTGTCACAAAATTCCAACATTCGGCCTAAAAGAGGTTGTACTAAATGATGGTACACTCATTTTGGCTCAGTAGCGCCACCTATCTTCCTATCCGGATCCTCATATAAGTAGCTTATAGTTGACTGGGAATGTATTCCTTTGTATGCATTCATTTGGAAATGAAATGAAAATTAGTCTTTACAAAGCGAGGACGTGACGAGGACGAGGTAAGAATTTCTAAAGCTTGCAGTACGAAAGGCAGGGATTGGAACAAATGATTGGGAATTGCTTTGTAAGATATATGCGTCAGATATTGGACTTTGCAGGTATCCACCTCTTATAAAGAAAATTTTAAGTACCTTATAATAGAAAAGATGTCGCACTGGGAGAATTCGTATACGCCTAAATAACTCCATGGAATGAGCTATACGAGAAGAGTTACAGACTTTTCTTATTGCACATTTTTGCAGAACAAAGCTGCTGAAGTTTACTAAGGTATGCGCCCCCCCAACAACTTATTCCATACTGTAATTTAGAATGTAAAATCCCGTAGTATATTGTTTTTAGACTATTATTGGAACAAGACATTCTTAGGCGATAAAAACAACGAATGGTGGAAAGAAGATAACGCTTCACACTTAAAATATGCTCAGACCAACTCAAATTACGGTCAATTATTACACCCAAATATTTAAAACAATGAACATTTTCAATTTTAAAGCAATTGGTGTTACAAGCGATGTTCCTATCAAAAGAGTCCCTAGAATTAAGAGTAGCACACGCATTACTGATTAAGTTATACCTTCCACAATTTGATGTATGGAATGTAACATTAACATCCGGAGTTATTTCTGTGCTTAGGCTATAAAACATAAGTTTAGTTTTGCTACTAACCAATAGTTTGCGTCCAGCAAACTAAATTCTTAATAAATGGACGTCATGATTGATATCAGCTACTAGATTCAAGGGACTAACTGCTCTATATGCTATAGCTAAGACGTCTGCAAAGGCAGTAACTTATCCAGCAAAAGGTTGTTCAAATATAGAATTGATGTAAATGAAAAACAGAATAGGACCAAGAACATACCCTTGGGGAACGCCGAGTTTAATAGTTTTAGGTTTACTAAAACTGATTTCAATTTTGACCAATTGTTTTCTGTCCTTCAGATAAGAAGCGAACCAATAATAGATACAACCACGGAAACACATATATCGAAGGCCTTAGTTATATCTACAAAAAGTCCACTGCAAAATGTTTTATCATTTAAACCTTTGTGTATAAAGGAGCAAAATTCTAAGAGAGCATCCTCAGTAGAAAGGCCTGATCTGAATCGAAACTGGTTAGAACTAAAAAAGTTTCTATGTTCGAGATATTTCAAAATCTTGCGCTTAACTATTTTTTCAAATATTTTTGAAATAGAAGGTAACAGCGAGATCGGCCTATAATTATTTTTATCTTTTTTGCTTCCTTTTTTAAAAAGTGGTATAACATTGGCACATTTCAGTTTTTGCCATTGACAATACTTAAATGAAAAAGATGTGTTAAAATATCAACTATGTTAAGGGAAATTTTTTTTTAGCACAAGGTTTGAAATACCATGATTCCCATATGAATTTGAGTTGTTTAAAGAGTTTATGGTTTTTAATAACTCAAGACCCGAAATAGGTTCAAAATAAAAACTGTTTCTATGCAGAATACTATCCACAAGATCATCTCTAGGTTCATTATAGCAAGTATTAGAAAAATCAGGCGAAGATGACATTTGCCCGATTGAAGCAAAGAACTCATTGAATTCGTTTGCTACTGAAATAGGATCCGAGATGACTATACTACCAACGCTAAGCGTTATAGTTGTATCGTGCTTGCTCATATTTCGATTAATAATATTGTTAACCGCTTTCCATTCTTTCTTAAGGTTTCCGCGTGAAATCCTAATTTGGTTATGGTAGTAACTTTCCCTACATAAACGGATTTCTTTATTGATTGTAAGGCACATGCGATCATAACGTCTTTTTAAACACGCATTTAGTGGATGTTTACTACATTTTTTCCGCAGTTTATGTTTCAGTTTGATTTTTTTTAAGAAGAAATGGCGTTATCCAGGGCTTTAGCCTTATTTCAGATTTGATCAGTACAACGATTTTACTGGAAGCAGCTATGGAGTTTTATTTTTAAATTTTAATAAATGAATCATAAGCCTTAGAAGCATTTTCGTCAGCATAAACCTCATCCCAATTATTGCGGCGCAATACACTATTAAGGTGAACAAAGTTAATCTTTGTCACACTGGTCAAAGAATGTTTTACATTGCTTTTCTTTTCAAAGATAGGAATCAAAATACCGGTCATATAGTGATCAGTAATTTTAAGGTCAAAATTAACAGCAGCACATTGATTAGACTGAATTTTTGAGAAACGACAAAAAACGTGATCAATACAGGTGCCAGCAATTGGTCTTGTGCACTCATTAACCAAAGAGGTAAATCCAAGTTCGGCGAGAAGAGCAAGGTAACAATCCAAAATATGACATGAGTTTAACAAGTCCAGGTTAAAGTCCCCTAAAATAATTAGATCAGCTGCTTTCACATTGGACAGGAAATACGAGAATTCCTCAAGAAACACATTAAATGACTGAATTAAATCTATATTGTCACATAATAAATATGACCCTAGAGAAACCTCCGTGCAACATAATTATTCGTCGCAACATCTGGTTTTTAGCAACCAAAGATCAAGTGTTGCGAACAACTAAAGATTACCGCAGCTCTCTCTTGACTTCAGTTAGACTATATTTAAAAACATGCAGTTAGTCTTGAATTCGCTTTAGCATCGGCAGCTAGCAACATCAAAACCTTCGCAAATAAAACTTGTAATCAATAAAGGAAGTATTGTTTAAAAAACGAAATTGGTTTTTTAATCTTTTTATATGTACAAACAAAAGTAAAGGATTCATCGACAAACTGTAACGCTTTATTTCACAATCATACAGATCTTTCACAAACGTACCCACTCCACCTACTGCATACGAATCGTTTGCATTTGCGTAAAAATTATAGCCAAGAATACTGTAATCATTTATCTCATAAGAATAAATCCAAATTTCGGATACAAAGATAATTTCAGGAAGGGCTTCAAGATTGCTAACCAATACATCGAAATTTCGGCGAAGACTTCTGATATTTTTCAAATTGTCATGAAAAATGCTATCTAGTTATGGAATTTGAGTAAAGGTTGTTATTAAAAAGATCGGGGTTTACGTTGGTATTAGAAAACAAATTTATTTGTCTTTAATTAAAGACAAATCATCTAATGATCTTAAAACAACAACCTTTCCTCCATCGACTTTCCTCAACAAAATATGAGAATTCCTGAACCATAGGTATTTATATTTATTCGCTACCTTTAAATTTTTAGCTGCCATAAAAAGACTACGGCTATACTTCGTCAAGCAATCGTTGATATAAATACTGGAGCTGTTTTTACTACTGCCACCAAATAATGTTGCATTTAGGTTCTTCCCTTCGGCTTTCGATGACATTTCCACTTGTTTCTGTTCCCACCAATTCAATCTGCTTTCGAGTTCGTTGACCTTCAATTTCAGAGAAACATTTTCCTCCTTCAGCTGCTGGACAGTGCCTAGAAATTCACTGTTAATTTTCTTCAGACTTATAATCTCTTCATATAGCTGTTTAAGTGTGATTGTGTTGCTACACGGTTGCGAGTGACCTCCTAACAGCGTATTTGACGCTGGTTCTCTTGTGGGATTACATTGAAGGGGAAGAGCATTCGTTGTTGTCTCAGAACTCCGCTTGTATGTAAACATTCTGTGCTTTGACTAGCTCCCATCTTTGATCAAAATAGTGTTGATCTAAGCGCGTTTCAGATTTTTGTCAGCCAGCCTCCTTTATTTTAGCGTTTTGGGGAGCCTTGTCGCGACAAAGCGAAAGTCATTGGCGTTTTCCAGGTTCAAATCTGTGAATCTACTTTTCACGCTAGATAAATGAACAGAGCAGTTGACACTTTCTTCATAAAAGCTTTTCATCTGAAATTTCAGCAATGCTTGTAGGATTGTGTTGACATTCTGACAACGTCAGGCGGCCTAGAGCAAAGCTATCCATTGTTGAATGGCTGAAGTCAAATATCTAGACCATTGAGTTATAAGACATCATCTCCTTCTCTGAGAAATATTTGCTATTTCTCGTCGGCTCAATAAAATATATTGTATATCTCAGTAAAAATCTTAAATTGTTTGGAATGGAGGAGATACTTTCAATCTTAGGCTCTTAGTCACACAAATTTCGCCTTCGATGGCCCTAATATTAAAGTTGATAAGAGAACAAAATTTAGGAACCGCTACCATAATTACCCAAAGACGGTTCATTGATAGAAGCACTATCGTCCAGAGTCCTAATATCTTTTGAGTGTAGTATTCCCCCAAAGAGTTCGCTCCACGTTGCCCTATTTTAAAGGTTCACAACAATACAATGCAATATGGTCCTCTAAAATACAAATTTTCAACTACAAAGGCAATGCCAAAACTATCTCTTTCGTGACCTTAATTTCGCTTTCTTATTGAGAGGAATTTTCCAAGATAGACCCAAGTGCTTTGAGGAACTCGCTTCTCTACCCCAATTTTAGTTTCAGGCCACCATGATAACTATGACAATGAAGACGGGAATGTAGTGTGTTCTCCATAGACTTTGTCATCATTTTCTTTTGTCAATTACCGTAAACGGATTTCACCAGAGGCTATCCGAAAGCATAGCCTTTTGTTCCGCTCATCATGATGTTTCAAAAACAGAAACACAAATCACCCACAACCATACACAACCTGCTGCCGTGTCCTGTGTCCTGTGTCCTGTGTCCTCTGTCAGTCTTTTGAGTCTGGGACATTTGCATTGCAGTACAGCAAACGGAAGCGAATGTGTTGTTCAACCACCGAAAAAGATTCCCTTTCATGATTGCCGATTGCATTGTTGAACCTTTGCATCATGATGATGGTGGTTGACAAGTCCTTTAATCATGGCCTGTAACTTTAAAGACATCCCTCCGAGATGCAAATGGTTCTCCTTCCTAGAAAAATATGATTCCCTCAGATTTTGATTAAGGAGAAAGCCTTAAGTCGACCGTCTCGGTTGGGTCCAGTCTCCCATTTGTAAGTTAAATTGATGCAATGACTTGAGTCTTAGATGAGATGGTGGGTCCACCCGGATTCCTGTCAAGGAAGGAGGTGCCGGGGAATATAAAAATTATAAACTTAAACAAATGTGATGGGTCGAGGAAATTGCAATCGCAGTATACGAATACGAATACGAATACGTATTACATGGGATACATCCTTGCACAGCCAGATTCTCCAACTCCTTCTTCGATCGTCCCTGCACAATAACAAACTGCGGAAAACACTGAGTTTGATAGGTAACCATTTTTTATGTGGCGACTAGAGACCGACGCTTTATTACTTTCGTACATGAACGCTGTCAACATTGGTTCCGTTTTCTCTCCGCTTGGTGCTGAGTTGCCTTCATCCTTCGGCATCGCTCGACCAGGGTGAATTTCCTTTTACCATCTCATTGTGACTACTCGGTTGTGGGATGCGAAGGCGTTCTTAATTCCCGGAGTAAAGTGACTGACTGACAGTTGGGTGCAGAAAACGGGACGTCAACGGAATGAATCTATACGAAGTAGACGTGGGTGATGAGGACTCATAGCCAGGAGGATTATCGTATATGTTATGGAGGATATATGAGGGGGGCAAGATTAAGCACTCGGGCGGTCGGGATTTAGTCGATTTGTGTGCGAAAAGTGTCAGAGGGTTGGTCCTCAACTTGTTCACTTTTTCTCGAAGATTTCTTCTTGTGTGCTCTGGCAGGGTGGACGAGACGAGTTTTCCAGGATGTTTTCCATTGCTGCCGTCATCGTTGAGAATGTTGGTGATTTATGATGGAATGTTGCACTGCAAGACAATGCGAATTAATTTGTTACATTGAATTATTAAAATTGAATCAGGATTCGTTGCAAATTAAATTTTAAATAAACAAAGGGCTGAGTATACTTGCACTGAGTGTGCTGAGTATCATCATATGCATCATGTGGCTTTCGTTTGGGATTTATTCTAAGCTGCAGCAAAGTGCTTTGCGCTTTAACGTGCTGTAAAAATGTGGTGTGCTTGATGAATATTAGAAGATAGTAGCTAGAGTTCTGGGTGCGGTGTAACCACACAAAAGTAGCAAAGCAACACATTTTTGTATTGAATCCATTTGTTAACGAAATTCAGATTTGACTGACAAAGAAGATTATTTAAAAATCAACTTTAGTTTAGATTTGGGTTGAAATGTCTTTAGCCAAGGCTCAGATGGTTGAGGTTTTCTTGTCATGATACCCCCACGTAAAACAATCAATTGAAGGTGGAATCATCACCTCATTAACACATCATCCGCATAGAATTGCAGTTCGCTGGACCAAGATCTTTCCCGAGAATATCATGCCATCTTGCCCATCTAAACTTGCAGCTTTTTGCGCTGTAGTTCTTTTGTTCGATTGGGGCAGACCTGTTCCTGTGATTAACTTTTTAACCCCAATGGAATCATATGAGACTGCACTATCACCAAAATTTACACGTTCATATAATTCAATTCCCAAAATAACTTGATTGGGGCTTGGACAACGATTGAGCGGATAACTATTGAATGCTAAAAACATGGATAAGGCAAGTTGCGCAATATTTGAAGTTCAAGTTCAGTGCCTACTTTATTGCTTTACTTTCCTCAGCTACCTGCTGGACTCAACTCAAGAACAGCGGAAGAACTCCCTAAGCCCACACAGACCAACGACTCGGGCAAAACGTCACAATACGCAGATATAACTTCGAGGTAGTTAAGGACCTTGCTTATCTAGTCAGAATTCATCGGTTAGGATGGAAAAGACATGTAGGACAGATGGACACCAGGGGTATAGTTCGAAAAGTCATTGAATCCATCAACGAAGGAAAATATAGAAACGATGAGGAAGAGGCATGTTGGTTGAGGGCCAACTGGACCAGGGTCTAAAGTGCCATCTAAGAAAATAAGTAAGCAAATAAATAGCTAGATCTTAGCTTCGTGCATCACCAATATATTGGGAACCATCGACAGATAAGCGGAAAACTATTATATAGAAGGATGTCTCTATTATTTACTACCATCGGGACTTCAAAATGTAACGAACAGTGCAGCTCTTTTGTTATACAAACGAAAATTCCTTTTACAGCTACGGAAAAGAAAGCTACGAGTACGAAGCAACAACAAACGTCGGATACGGACAGATCTATTGTTGACAGCCCCTGCAAACGAAACAAGGACAACGAACTATGGGCCTGTACGTGGAATTTTAGCTCCTTTAATAGGCCACTTGCAGCCGAACAGCTAGAGGAGGCCTTGGACTGTTGCAAAGCAGATATTACCGCCATCCAAGAGATGTGATAGGATGCGCGGGACAAAACTGCGAGAGCTGCTACGGCGGTTGTTATCGACGGCAAAAGCAGCTCCTATTTGGATGTGAATTTGTTGTTAGAGGCAGATTTAAGTTAGAAGTCTTGAATTTCCAGTGCGTGAACGAGCGCCTTGCAACAATACGTATTAAGGCTAAATTTGCCAACATTAGCCTTATATGCGCGCACGCCCCCAGAGAGGAGAAAGATGACGGCACCAAAGATAACATCTACGAGCTCTTAGACAAGGCATACGAGTGGTGCCCTAGCTATGACATTAAAGTTGTCCTCGGCGATTTGAATGAAAAGCTAGGAACAGAGCTGCTGGAGCAGACGGCCTGACTGCTGAGCGATAATCTATGACTTGGTAAAGAGCATACACCAACAGGTCTGTAAAATGTGGTCGGACAAAAGTATGCCCGATGAATGAAACCTCAGCATTGTTTGTCCGATTCTTAAGAAAGGATACTGTTGGAATTGCGCCAACTAAAAAAGCGTCAGTCTTCTTATCATCGCCTATCGAGATCCCCTATGTCATATTGTTTGAACGTCTAAAGCCGTTCCTCAACAATCTGGTTTGTCCATATCAGTGTTGGAAGTTCACACTACTGCAGATCTTGGAAAAACCCATGAGCTCCATGAGATACATAGCATCTATTCATCGAATGGTGTATACAGAGTAATGTCTAGCTTGGCATCCCTGTCAAACTCGTCCCTTTATGTAGATAGAGACAGATGGACGGATGGACAGATGAAATGCACGCTGCTCTATCGAGGTCGGTAAAGAACTCACTGAGACCTTTGAAGTCAAAAAAGCGTTTAGATAAGGCGATGTGCTGTCATGCGATTTCTTTAACATCATTCTTGAAAGAATAGTGCAAAACTCAGGCGCTAACATAAGAGATACAATCTCAAAAAAGTCCACCCAATTACTTGCATACGCCACCCGATGATATTGACATATAGTAATGGGAAGAAAGCAGCGTGATGTCAGTGGCACTTTCACAAGTATTGAGACGGAAGCGGTGAAGATGTGTTTAACTGTCACTGAGGGGACCTAGTATATGCTGTCAAGAAGGAAGGATGCCCAACACTGACGTGTCCGACAGAACGTAACCCTCGACAGATTTAATTTTGCGGTAGTTAAGGACTTTGTCTACCTAGGCTCCGTTTTATCAAAAATGTTGTTTTGAGAGGAAAATTCTTCGGGTGATTTTTAGTCCCATCTGCATGGGGGCAACTGGAAGCGATGTGTCTTATCATTTGGATAGACTTCACAGAGCCACATGCACTAGATGTTGTTGCTCTTCATTTAAACAGAAAGTCTCAGCAACGGCGTGCTCAGTCCTCAACCTATTTAGTTGTGTCTACGTTTGACGGGGTAGGTTAAATCCTGGTAGGCGAACAGTAGGGTTAACTATTATACTGCTGGTATTTGGGACTACATTCATCCAGACTTTTTCCCACTCTTCATTGATGTTAAAGTTTGACTCCTGCAGCCTAGTCGCTGTCCTCAGAAGCGGTTTTCGCGATTTCAATCGATGTGAGTTCTTTTCGTTGGAGTATAGGAGTAGCATTCCGCTCCTTCAAACTTTCAGCTATAACACCCGTCTCGTCACGAATTCTCATCAGTTTACCCTCAAGCCCACTTTCGGATGTACTCTGAAATATTGTGATACTTTAATAAGCCGTACAACTCGTTTATGCAATGCCCTGCCGAGCTCTTTATTTCCTAGTCATTATACCCTTCAAATATTTAAAACCAACGTTTATCGGTACCTCCCTTTCTTTCGTCCCTAATTTGTCCAAGCATTTTAAGGATACTCAAATTATAAAAAAAGAGAAAATTTGGATAACGAGTGCGTTCTTTCGTCTAAGCGATGGTGGGGCTATGAAGCTCAAGACTGGAAGCCATTGAGTTGCAGTGGATCTTATTGTTCCAGCGAGTAGGCGCATTGCGATGTAGAGTTCGCTGTAAATTTTCGTTGCGTTTGCACTATTTAATCAAACGAGGGCTGCGTATTCAGCAGTTGAATAAACCAGTCCTACAGCAGCAGTTCGAAGAGTTATGGGTGATGATCACGTGGAGCTAGACCAAGTTTTTCAAGCAGGATGTTCGTTTTTTTCAGCTTGGCTACGGTGTTGTGACAGTGCTGCTTAAAGGTTAGGGATTTATCAATGGCTACTCCGAGACACACGGAGCTCTTATTATGTCGCAGGATAGTACCGTGGGGCCAAGGCCGATCTTTGTGGAAGACCGACGTTGAGTTGTGTGGATTTGCTTGCACACTTGTTGAAGAGTACTTGGAAAGAGCTATTACTCACCATGTTGTTGATCAGGTTTGCTATTGTTTTGCAACGTACCGTCTTCAAAAGTTTGTTAACCATTCCAGTACGACAGACAGTATGGTAACGCACCAGTCTTAAGTCTTTTTGCAAAGCTATCCTCAATAAAAGTTGTTAAAGCAATTACCTGACAGTCAAACTACGACCCTGTCGGAACGCAGCTTGTTCTACAGGGATAACTTTGTTGATAGGTACGAGTATGTATGCAGAACTATACCCTTAATGTTTTTTTGTGAGCCGTCATTATTATTTTGCTGGTTAGTCTACCATTTAGCCATGGTTTAGTCGAACTTTCTCAAATTGGTCTCTGGAAATAGTTACAGCCCATGCGGAATTTCATTGCAAAATCATCTTCAGCGATAAAATGGTTCTGTTAACAAGCAAAATATGTGCTACTGGAGGGCCATAAATCCACGTCTGCTTCATAAAACGCTACATCCACAAAATCTGACTCTTTGGTGTGGTTTTTATATCGGCGGCGTCATTGGGCCGTATTTTTTCGTTGTTGCTGATAACCGCCACGTTTCAGTTAATGAAGATCGCTGTCGGAACATGTTGGAACGTTATTTGTTTTTCGAAATTGCGTGCATTCAACGTTGGTGAGATGGGGTTTCAACAGGACGGCACCACTTGACATACAGCGGACCAACAATCGAACTATTGAAGTCAAAATCAAAAATGTATAGTCCTTACTACATACGTGTACGGTCGGTAGCTGTCGGCCTTGTTAGCTGGTCTCCCCGGTTTAAGTACCACAATGATTTTTGACTTCTTGAACCTGATAGATAGGTTCCGAATTTGCATAGCGAGATCTTAGTGCTTTTCCCGCAGTTTTTAATAAATTTAGGATAGATTCCGTCAACTCCAGCGTATTTCCCATGCTTGCAGTAGGCGATGGTTACTTCCAGCTCAGTAATAGTGAAAGCTCCAGAGTTTGTAGTTGTTATAGAGGTCTCCTTTCTAAGCTCCTGTAACCTTTGTCCGTTTTTGTTTTGGAAACCTCGACAATTCAGTTTGCAATCGGATCTGGGTCAGCCTTAGGTTGGTGTGATGGGAAGGAGTTTTTGGATGAGTTTCAAAGCCTTCTGCTTGATCGGATAAACTCCAAGTTTTGTGTTATTTTTATTCACTCTTATTTCGTGCATTGTCTACAGATTGTAAGTGTTTTTCTGTAATTTCATTGTCACTACTCTCCTGAAATTCTTGATACAGTCGGTCACTATCAGTACTCGAGCCGGAAGCGTATTCTTTCCAATAACCGCGTGCTTCTTTGCTGTGGCTATTACAATGCCAACAAGGGGCTATGACGACTACTGCAAGCCGCTGTGCGGAGTTTACCAACCCGATCTTTATCCCGGTTTCGAGGACGATTGGACGGTTTTGGCTTCCAGAAAAACATGTTGTTAGCGTTCGGCACAATTGGGCGAAGAGAAGGATATATCTGGGTTGTTGGTCCCATCTGGTTTCCACGGTCTAAAGTGGAAGATTCCTCTGTCTTTGTCGTCGAAGATTAGTGTGTCAGACGATTTATGTCAGCCTAGCCGGCCAGTTTTGTTCCATCATTGCCATCTGCGTGGTATTTTCAGAGAGTGTGGTGGCTGTTAAAATCGAGGTGTTTGGACACTGGAATCATCTTTATTGGCCAGAAGCTAATGGGAGATTTTAAATGTTAGCCATTTTAAGGACACCTAGAAATATCACTATGATAAACACGTTGCCGCTTTCCTAAGTTTCAATCAGGCTTATATTTCCGACTGGGGATCTGACTTACATATGTTGCTATGCGGTATGCATGATAATAGAGGGCGCCTATTAAGGAGAAACTCCTTAGTGTACCTCGAGACGAGAGAGTTGATTCATTTACGCAGTAAGTTTCTTGCAGAAGTACCACATCAATGTCATTTTCTTGCAATGTCCTGTGAAATGGTCACACTTTTATCTGCTGATGGTCTCAAAATTTAATTGACAGATACGGACGGAAAGTCTTACTCGTAAATCTCTAGTCAAGTAGCGCTAAAAAGCGCTGTGTGTGTGATTGTTCAAAGACGCAGATTGCATATGAGATGTTGTAGATACTCGTATTAATGCGCTGGGTGCTAATGAGTTTCTACTTGATAATATACAATTACCGGGAGTCGGGTTATCTTTGAAAATGTTTGGCATCTAAATGTGAATATGTATGTAGACTTCTAGCATTAGCCAGGATACAGTGCAAGAAGCTAGTCTATTCTTTGTACTCAATTCGTAGAATCACTGTTGTTATCCCTGCGTAGAAGGCAATGGAGTGGCAAATCCCTCTCTAAAACCAAAAGGACTTCAAACGGCACGACACTGAACCTCGGAGCCCTACTTTACGGCGCAGAAGTTTGGACACTGCCGCAAGCCTTCTGCGAAAACTAGCTTGATGACGCCAAATACTCGTAGATAGGCTTCATTGTACTCTAGAACTAAAATCTGTAGTAAGACTTGCAAACTGTAATCCAAAGAATGGAAAAGAAAGTATACAACAGCAACAAGCTTCAGCATATAAAAACTGAATCCTTCCCGTCAATTTGTTTTAAATTATGTTCCAATAATGCTCTTCATTCCTAATAGTTTAAAACACTTAAATCCTCCACACTACGAAAATTCCTTATGGTACGTCAGGTTGGTGTTGGAAGCCAACCGTACTAGTGATTATCCTGTGATTTATTATGAAAATATTCGCATCACGTGCGGGACTATGTCCGGTTTGAAAAATCTCGTGAACTTCACAAACACGATTTGGAAATAAATTCCAACGGCAGAGATTCAGCAGAAAGATGTCTCGGATTGCAGACGGCACGAAGGATCCAAGGTACGTTTAATACGTTTAAACTTAATTTTGGAAAGGACCTGTTGACTTGTTGAGTTGCAGAGTATGGGTATGGTAACAACTTCTAACTTGACAGCCACTAACTAGAAGAAATATGTTGGTCCTTATGGAAGGAAGAAGAATTCAGAATTCTACAAACTTGAGTTTATGATTGCGAGGTTACGCTTGCAATGATTGTGGACTTTGGATTCAGACCAATTTTTGTTTTATTCCAAGCATTCCATTAGCCTGATTGATTTGATTTATCTAGAATGTTCATCAATGTTTGATCAGACCATACCGACAGATTGGAGGCAATGCAACAGAGACAATCCCCATTTCACCGTCACACAATTAAAAATACCAAAGAAGCATCAGCTCTTCTGCCGCTGTCCGCTGTATCCGTATACAGAACACAGATGGATAACACGTCTGATGTTTGGTCAAAAATTTACATACGAAAATATTGAATTCAAAATTGGATTTTCGGAAAGGGAATCCTCCATAAAATCGCCTTGGCAATTTGTTTCGTAGGTATCTTTTGGCAGGAAGCTTAAAAAAAAGGCGCAGAAACAAAAACAAATTGAAATATGGGGGCTGGGAAGTGGGGAAAAAAAAAGTCGTATCACCGATATTGTCGAAATGCTTTGGATGAAGTGCACTCATGAATATTCAAAATGGTTAAATCTCGACGCGTCCGCCAACAATTGCCAACAATACCAACACCAACAGCAATACCGGGATATTTATGTTTCCTTTGTGCTGCGGCCTATGAAGAGGGAAGGTTTGTCCGCCATAGGATACGACTTTTTCCTGGCTTCATTCCGGATGTTTGTCGGCTTTCCTTGTTGATTTAAGGTGTTAGTTGAGGTTTTAGGCGGGCGAAAAATTAAGGAGAGGAAGCATTGTTGCATTAATCAAGTGAATGGATGAAATCATAACGTAAAATTCAATCCGAGAATGAGGTACGCGTATTTAGTTATGGTGGATGTCTATTTTATTCTTTTTAGATAGATGTCCTACAAAATATGTATTAGGCATATCGCTTAATATTCTAAAGAAAAAAATTAGCAGACCGATCATCTGTGAGGATGAACAATCGAACCTAGTGACAGACTCGCAGTCGGTGCTGAGCATATTTAAGAACCATTCTTGCAGACTGTTAAACGTGGATGAGGTTTAATATTCCTCTGTCAGGTCGAACGAATCAATCAACCCGGATTAGGATTCAAACTTACGTTCAACAATGCTGCCGGGATTGATGCCTAGCTGACAAGCTCTTTAAGGCGGTTGGAGGATACACCAAATCATCTTTAAAATATAGTCGGACAAAACCATACCAGATAGTTTGTGCCAACTATAAAGGCATCAGTCTGCTCAACATCACCTGTAACATCTTCTGTTCACCTTCACAGTACAGTATAATCGCCCTAAATATTTGTGAATCGATACCGGCTGTTCCCTATCAGTGTTGTTTCGGGCCTGCAAAAAGTTCCACAGTCAAGATTTGTACATCATGGCAGATCTTGATCGGAGAAAACTTATATGAAGGCATGTCTGGTTTTGGCATCTCTACTAAATTTGTCCGTCTTTGCAGGATGAACATGGAAAAAGTTCGCTGCTTCATGCGTATCGGTAGTGATTTTACTTTTGCCCAAATTTCGCGGTCGAGCAATATTTAAAGAGCGGTTAATCACTGGTTTGTCCACATCGTGCTTTTGTTCTTAATTCATTATTCAACGCTTTGTGATAGGCCGATTACGCAACTGATCTGGTAGTAGATGCAAAGGTTCACACAAAACGCGCTAACGATCAACAGAACTCTTGCGGGACTATCAGCTTCAGCAGCCGCGACAAAATATCTCTGTGGCTCAAGGTCGAAACGAAATTACGAGAAAGTTAATAAATAAGATTGCGGCTACTAAAATTAATTGTGAGCGTAATTTTGACAACGGAATTAAGGTGCAAATAATGCCGGGCCTTACGAAAGTGACTATCTTTTGCGAGAAAGCTACACAAGAGCAATGCTGGATGGTTTTTGAACAGCAAGAACACTTGGAAAGACACTGTTCCGCAACGTGGCACATTTTCATATCGATATTTATGCATTATGTCCGAGGGTTAATTGACTCTTATTTTTTTTAAACTGGAAGAAACAATAACTGCTGATATGCATTGTTGAATGTTCAGTGCGTTTCTGCTGTCCCAATTGAAGTTTTCTGACTAGGTCGATGTAACTGTACACCTTTTATAGCTTGTCATTGAATGCCCTCGCAAACGGGACCGAATATTTTCCGAAGGCTTCTGCGCCATAAAGTAGGATTGGTATGATCCGAATCTTGTATAGAGTCTCTTTAATTTTTCATGATATGGCCCTACTACTTAATTGCCTTCTTAGCCTTAGGAAACTGTGATTGGCAAGAGTGATTATTCGTTTTATTTCTGCTGAACTGTTTTTGACAGAATTTACAGCAGATCCAGTGTATAACAAGTCATATACTACCTAGGAATTATAGCGGTCGTTTGTGATGTTCTGTCCAATTTGTCGGTATTGTGGGTCTCTTCTTGTTGGCCTCATCACCCCTATTCCCGTTGTCGTTTGCCGTGTCGTGTCGTTTATTAATCGGTATCCTATAACCTTTTCGACACGACAAATTTGTAGTAGAATAGTCAACGACGAAATTGTAATAACATTTTTAAATAACATACATGATGTTGGGTAGTGTTGTTTTAAACGTCAGTTTATATTTATTTGGAAATTATATGAAATTATTTCAAAAAGTTGCGTTATGATTGAAAGTTAAATAACAAAATAAAGATTAAAATATGGACAGTATTGCGATTTTTTTTTTCTTCTTCATCTTCTTATTATCTAATAAAAAATAAGACAACTCTCGAATCCTTAGGTCTGTTTGGTTACTTTTTGTAGTGAAATCGGTAAAAGCTGTCAAAATTCAAAGATGGCAGAAAATTCGCTCAGAGAGAAAGAGAGAAACTTGCAAGAAAGTAAACAAACGCAGCAAACCACATTTGTGTATAAAACGTCAAAAGTCAATTAGTGAATTTGGTTGCTGTTAGTTAAAAACATCAATCAGAAGAAATAACAACAAATCAAATAAATTCTTTCGCAGAATAGCTGTTTGCTTTGACAATTGTTACACAGCTTACCCACAGAAATTTATGAGGCAGAAAATTGCAACTATTTCAATGGAGTGGAAATGTTTATTTCTCTCATCGGTTCTCTTTGTTGCAACTTTTTGGAGTAAACAAACAGGAATTTGTAAAAAGTTGTACGAATTTGTATTGTACAAATTTGTACGATATTTCAAGTTGACAAACAGACC
The DNA here is from genome assembly GCA_963966105.1 of Volucella zonaria. Taxonomy (NCBI): domain Eukaryota; kingdom Metazoa; phylum Arthropoda; class Insecta; order Diptera; family Syrphidae; genus Volucella; species Volucella zonaria. Next base: position 70,155,071 of record OZ014534.1, on the reverse strand, counting down.
TCTTTTGATTTGCCTAATGAAAAGTAAGATTGAAAGCTGAAGTAAAATTAAATTTTTTTAATAGATGAATTTGTTTTAGGTTTATACAATATTTCCGGTTATCCAAGGAAGCATTCCAAAATGTGTTGGAGGTTGTAAGTAACAATCTTCTGGGCAGTCTACGATCATCATCGGTACCTCCTATACTGAAGCTTGCGGCAACGTTGAGGATTCTTGCTGAAGGTTGTTACGAAAGCGGAGCGGGCAACGATTTTAACTTGGGACTAGCTCAACCAACAACAAGCAAAATATTTGGGCAGCTAATCACAATTCTTGAAGCCCATATTTCCCCTCAGTAGATCAAATTTGAAATGACAGAGTAGGAAAACAACAAAAAAAAAAATTGAATTTTTTTACAAAGAACTGGCTTTCCTGGGATAACTGGGTGTATTGATGGCACTGATATCAAAATCTTACCACCGAAAAAAGAAGAGCAGCACGAGTATTTGAATAGAAAAGGATTTTATAGCCTAAATACAGTGCTTGTAAGTTGAGTTTTATTTAGTTAATTAAACTTTTCCAATATATATACGAGTACTTTATTTACTTCTGTGCTAAATCCCCTAGTAAGTCAAGATTTTCCCTGCATTACAGAAACAAGATATTCAAATTGTTTCTTATTTGTAATTTTAGTCCTTAAATATTTAAAATATATTGAAATTTGAAATAATAAATAAAAAGTATGAATTTTACTTACATTTTTCCAGCTATCTTTGTCACTGTCGTCAACATAAATGCGAACGACAAAAATAATCGTTTTTTACAACCTTTGTCTTCTTAATTAGGGAATACCGAATTCTTGCCGAAAATGAGATTCTACTACAAACATGGCGCGTTGGAAATTTCCTCACGATGCTTGTCGTTTGGTTTCGTTAAAAAACGACAAAAGGAATACCGATTTAGTCGTGTCCTTTTTTTGTTGTTGTCGAAAACGACAATGGGTGCATATACTTGATTTTGCCCTCGTTTACTGCTAAAGATTGTATCTCCAGTGTTCCAGAGTTCCACGAAATTCGTTCAAGTACGATGTTCAAGAAGCCATATGACAGCGCGTCACCTTTTTGGACATCGAAAATCCCTGTGAAGCCGTTACCGACCGTGGCGGAGCAGCAAGCGTTCTCAATCGTCTTTCGGCACAGGCGGACGTGCTTGGCAGGGAGTCCCAAACTAGACTTGGCTCTATATAGCTCGTCTCTATAAATGCTGTCATATGCGGCCTTAAAATCGGTGAAAAGATGATGGGTATGCATTTGGTCTTCTTGAGTCTTTTCCAGGATCTGCCGAAGTGGGAAGATTTGGTTGATTGTAGACTTTCCTGGTTTGAAACCGCACTGATAGAGACCAATCAAGTTGTTGGCGAAGGGTTTCAGACATCCACACAATATCACAGATAAGATCTTGTATCCGATGTTGAGGAGATTTATAGCGCTATAGTAGGCACAGTTGAGAGTGTATCCTTTTTTGTGGATCGGGCATACGGTGCTGGAATTCCATTCATCAGGCATACACTCTTCTGACCAGACCTGAGAAATGGGTAGATGCATGTTCCACAAAAGTCATTTCCAGCTGCTTTGAATACCTCAGCTTAGATATTGCTATCCTTACTTCGTTCTAGTCAGGTGGACTTAAGTTTTGGCTATAATCGTCTAAGTTGAATGGTCTATTTTGCCGAAGATGCCATTGTGCAGTCTGCAGAAATTTGTTTTCCATATTCTCAAAACCGACTGTGTCTCTACTACAAGGTTCCCTTCTTCATACCTACAGATTTCTGTACGGGTCTTCTTGCCTTCTTTTTACCTCTTGGTACAACTTCTGGTGTAGAACTTCTCAATATCTTCGATCGCGCGCTTATTGTGCTCTTTTTTCTTCTTCTGGAGAAGCCGATGTTCTTCCCGTCTCTTGTGCTCATAGAGCTCCGAGCAGATTTCGTCCTCCGTTGCAGCCGCCGCTTTGTAGGCTTCTTGTTTAGCTGCATGTGCTTACCAGCATTCTTCATAAATCAGGGATTTCTTGTTTGTGGTCGGATGAAATCCAGCACATCAGTTGCGGTGTCTCTGATGGCCGTTGGCATCATTGCCACTGGTCGTCGATACTAGATGGTGGTGGCATAGGAGTTGTTGAGAGATTTCGCGATACGCGTTCGGCGAAGATTCTGGCGGTCTCTTGCGATTGCAGCTTTTTTACGTTATTCTATGTTTTTCGATCTGGTGCCTCAAAAATTGTTTGGAACTTAATATCGCCAAGTGTAAATCCATTACTTTTTCCCATAAGCTGCACCAATCTCCTCCCCGACTCTACTTTCTCCACAGCCATCCTATCTCCTATCTCCTCCGTTCAATCTCATCGCGATCTCGGCATTTTATGTGATAGGAAGCTCAACTTCCGCTTAGATGAGACAATCCTTAAAGCCAACTCTGCACCAGGTTTTGTAAAACGGTGGTCCAAAGAATTCACCAACCCATACGAGACCAGGTCTTTATTTGCCCCCTCCTAGAGTACGCCAGTCAAGTGTGGTCCCCATATCATCGCGTTCAGATCTCGAGAATCGGAAGCATCCAGCGCCGTTTTCTTCGATTTGCTTTTCGAGGTATACCTTGGGATGATCCCTTTCCCCCCTATCAAAACCGTCTCAACTTTATTAACTTAAACAAACTTGAGGAACGCAGAGATGCAACTGACTTTCTCTTCATTCATTGACTCCTTTCAGGTCACATTGAATGCGCGTCCCTGCACAACTCTATTTTCCTCAACACTAATCTTCTTAATCTACGTACCCCGCGTTGCTTCTTTCTTCCAACTCACCATGCCTCCTATGGCGCGAATGATCCAATCTCCCGTATGCTACGAAAGATCAATTCAAACCTCACCGTCTTTGACTTTGACCGCACCATTCCCTACCTCAAATCCATTCTCCTTCACCACTCCAACCAACCTCGGTTTTAAGCTAAAGTTTAAGTTTAATTTAAGTTAGTTTAAGTTTGTACAGCTTGTATTGAGGTGACTAAATGGGGGCCTTTGCCCCCACTAGATTATATGAGTATCTTCTCACAGTAGCTCTTCTTTTTTGTGGCGATTGGGAAATCCGCATTCGAACTTCCGTTGCAACAACGTGGCCATCCGAGTCAGTGTTGCGTGCGAGGAACGTTCGGATACCTGCACTGCATTATATCTATCGCAAAATCCTCAATTTGATTATAAATATTGAGATGAGGAAACGTGTGTTCGCTATAGTAATTTTTGACCTGGCACAAAGTCAATAAACCTAAGTGCATTGCCGTGTGCAGTGTCGTGGAGGCTATGCCTACCAACTGCCCTTACAAATATGCCCCGCTCTCTTATCCTGGTGTTGAAATCGCACTAGTCGATCATAAATACAATGCTATACTTCGGACATTGCTCATATGTATCGTCGAGGAGCTCGTAGAAACATTGTTTGGCGGAATCGTCCTTGTCTACCCTAGGAGTATGGGCGCATGTTAAGCTTATGTTAGCGAATTTAGCCTTGATGCGGATTGTCATAAGACGCTCGCTCACATTGAGGGCCAACGAGACCGTAGAACTGTCTAGATGAGCTCAAAGCTAAAGACTACATTTTGTAAAAGGTCTGGATGTTGTTTTTCTAGACTCAGATGAGGAGACCAACTTAGATACGAGGGCGGGTCAATAACTGAATGACTTTTTGAATTTCTGACCTCTTTACTGAAACAGCAACACTGCTCCTGTTAACAGGCATCTGTCAGTTGACTCCTGTCAAAATTTAAACTTGCTGCGTCAGTTAGTTTGTGTTTGACAGCTATTTTTATCAGACTACTCACTAATTTGAGGAGAAAATGGAAAAAAGTGAATTTCGTGTGCTTATTAATCATTATTTCTTGCGAAAAAAAACCATTACCGAGACCAAGGCTAAGCTTGATAAATACTATGGGGACTCTGCACCATCGATTTCAATGGTAAAAAAGTGGTTTACTGAATTTCGTTGTGGCCGTACAAGCACTGAAGATGCCGAACCTCCTGGACGCCCAGTTGAGGTCTCTACACCCGAAACAATCGAAAAAATTCACGATATGGTGTTGGCCGACCGAAGATTGAAAGTGCGAGAGATTGTGGAAGCCGTAGGGATCTCGCATGGCTCAGTGGTTTCAATTTTGAATGATCACTTGGGCATGAGAAAGCTTTCCGCAAGATGGGTGCCGCGTTTGCTCACAGTCGACCACAAACGCAATCGTGTAACAACTTCATAGGAAGGTTTGGCGTTGTTTAATCGCAATATGGAGGAGTTTTTGCGCCGTTTTGTAACCGTGGACGAAACATGGATCCATCACAACACACCAGAGAACAAACAACAGTCAAAACAGTGGGTTTCTAAGGGTGAATCGGCGATTTGGCTCCGAGCGACTACTTCTTGTTCCCAAACCTGAAGAAATGGCTTGGTGGAAAAAGATTTGACTCCAATGATGAAGTCATCTCGCAAACAAAGGCCTATTTTGAGGACCTCGACAAATCATTTTTTTTGGAAGAGATAAAAAAATTGGAGAAGCGTTGGACAAAGTGTATAGAGCTCAAGGGAAACTATGTTGAAAAATAAAATTATTTTTTTATCAAAAAATCGGTTTTAAGCCAAAAGTCACGGACTTATTGACCCGCCCTCGTACAAAGGGAACTAAACTGCTTAGTCGGCAGTGTTAAAATATTGAACCTCAACGTATCATTAACAACAAACAAACTCTTGTATTCTTAGGATCAAAAACTTCACCCCGATTAAGAAGAAGTTTCGTGTATAAGGCCCACCATGAAGTGAAACATTTTGCTAGTCAAACTTTTGGATGCAGGAAACAGGATATTTGGTTGTCAGTATCCCCTTTTTGCCATGAATGATTCATATTCTTTCTGGCTTAGGTTTACTTTAAAATGAGTTTAATGTATTTTTTGTGTCAGGCTTATTGTATTGTGTAGAATAGAGATCTTTTGGGGAGTCCTAATGGATCAGGATCAGAGTCGTTTGGCCGTTGGCCGTGAGAAAAACCAAGACTGAACACGATTTCCTTTGAATGATAATATATACTGGCAAAGGTGGGGTTTAAGTGTGGCTTTCATTCTTAGTCAATGCTGCTTCTCTAGAATTTGTTTTCATTTATTCAGCTCTGATTGCTGTGATGAATCAAAGAAATATATTCCGGCTCTTAAGAAGGATTGACGTATTTTTCGAGTAATGGGAAAACGCTCTTAGACTTCTTTTTTTTGTAGGGACCAACTGAGTATGTTTGTTGTTTTGCGTGACTTCTGTCTGACTTTGTAGCCAAATTCTTGGATTTTCTGAGGCAGTTGTTTTAGCAATGAATACAATTAGAAAATTAAGAGGAAGGACACAGTGTTGATTATTATCTAAGGCCATAAGATTGCTTTTCAATTCGGGGCATAAACAGAACTAAGCCGCCATATTTTTTTCTTTATAGCAGTGCATTTCTGCTTTAATTTTTCTCAACCCTTGAGACTGTGATTTTTTCTAAATCCTAAAGCCAATCCAACGCTTTGAACTTCATCACAGACTATGTCTTATTCGCGAAAATGCAGGACGAAGTGTGTAAGACCTCTGAAAGGCTGACCATCATCTTTCCCTGCACTCGCGTATGTTGCAGGGGTGTATCCCCAATGTCATGTCTTTGCTTATTATCTCCGTTTTCTGCATATATTGATCCCCTATTACTGTTGCGTTACGCAATCCCGAAGGTCATCAATGAAGTTTACAAATCTAACTCCAAAAAAACATCCTTGGCTTTGATTGAAAAATTTTAGTAAAATTTTACAGACTTTCTTATCCTTAAAGTTTAAAAATAAGTCAACAGCTTTAACCACTTCAGATTTACTACACCATTGAGAACGCAATTATGTGGATAAATGTTCTGCTATCCACTGTTATGTCCACAGTATCGTCGGATTTCCAGAAAATTATCACCACTGGCCCAGCCCTTCCGGAATTGTCTTCACAAAGTACAACGTTCCTTTTCCTTTTGCTTTAGCCTAAAAAGTATCTGAAGTACTCTCGGCATCTGTGTTTTGGCTGTTTCTCATTTCTTTCTCCCTCTCGTTGCAGCATTCTCTCTAAGGATTATTATGCAGACCACACCATAATATTTATTTCTTTCCATCTGAATTAGCCTTAATAGCTTTCCTCAAAGGAGAAACAGACACGAATTTAAGAGCCCTTTACCTGTCGTCCATCAACCTCGAAGGAATTGCCTTTGACTACTATCTGTTGCTTTAGGAGATGCTATGTGGATTTCAGTAAATTCAAAAAATTATAAATGCAATTTACTTAAATCCGGATGCAATGGATTATATGAAATAAGAATGGCTTCTAGCAACAGGATGCAAATATACACAGCATACAAAAGTCCAAAAGTAAGCACAAATGAAGGTTTAGTTGTGTTTCATAAAACTGTGAGGATTTCAAAAGAAAGCAATAACCAGTTCACAAGTCTGTGAGTAATTAAATTAGTCCCAACAAGAGCGAAGAATTCATCGCCATTTTCGTTGTAGTGCCCTTAGAGTCGAATAGTTATAACAGTTCGATGGTCCACAGTCCGGATCGCTTTTCTAAATAACAACGATTTCTTATTGTTAAACGTAATTTTAAAAATAGTGAGAGATGGACTGCCTTAATTCATTAATTGCGCCCACTTCGACGGTAATCAAAATGTGCATTGACTGTGAAAGGATTAATCGAAAAATTCGAGGAGACTGGGTCTATCAGGACATCGACGGATATTCGTCCATGTCATTTAGCAGAAAACATCTCAGCTGTTCGCAAGAATTTAGAGTTTTCACTTCACAATTTTGTTTAACAGGGGGGTCAGGGGTGTAAACACGGGCCAATTTTTTTTTTGGGCTTTTTGGTAGATCACTGTAATCACCTTTCAGATAACTCAAATCTGAAATTGAACTAGTGGCATTATCACTTTTTTCAGCCCAGTCTCGCTATTTTCCTGCACAATGGCTAAAATTCCAACTCCATAACCAACCTATCTACTACTGCTTTATTTACAGAAGCTACAAACTGGACAGCGATTCAACTTTTAGCAAGTTTAATGCGCTGCCTGACTCCATCCATCCTTGTGTCCTCATACGGCGATCGCTACACAGCTACAAATCTGCATTCCACCATGGAACAAGCGATTTGCAAGATTGTTTTCTAGCTAGACACGTAACCTCAAAATACTTGATGAGCGCTCCATTCACATTCTGAACAGCTTTGTTTTGTACTGACTTAAGCAAGAGCATTAACAGATATGCTGACCTTCTCATTGAAGCGTGTCCCGTTGGGTTTTCGCGGTTTCCTCCTCTTCAACAAGGTCGTGCCCTTGCATCCGATTCTGAATTCGATGTAGGTATTCGAATGATCTGTCATTAAGACCTAGAATAGTACAAGCGGGGCAAAAGTTGTCATCGGATGTTCTTTGGCTGTCATTTTTTTTGTGAATGAAAAACTATAGTTCAGCTTTTGGATTGTGTTTACCTGATGTCTTGAATTGCTTTCCATTAAGTCGAGAAAATGATATCAGTTAAGTGGCCGCCGCTAGAATTGATGACCATTCGGACCCGATTTGTGACATTTTCCATCATTCTTGCCAGAATAGCACGTCGTGCAGTAACTTTGACCGGGTGTAATGTAATGGCGATAACTTTGCTTATCCACATATCCACAGATATGGAAGTGGGCCTCGTCACACAGGATGATTTTCGACGAAAAGTTGTCTCTCTCGTGGTCGAAATTCAGGATGGCTTAAGCGTAGTTAACACGCGTTTGACGGTCAACAGCTAACAGCTGATCCATTCTCTGTAAAGGCCAATTGATGCCCAATTGCGTGGCACCTCATTTGGTCGATACTCCGGGGTCCTCTGCGACATCTTCAACAATAGCTGCGATATTCCGGCTGCTCTTAAACGTCGTAGTGGTTGCCCATTTGGTGTCGAACGATCGGGAAATCTGCGCCGAAATTTAAGATGCGCAAAAAAAAATCGTAACAATAATTCCGCGTTCTTTACGAGTATAGCGATTTCTGTATGTCTTCTTGACGTGTATTTTGTATTCAAAAATGTCGAAGCAGAATTGACATTTGCCGCCATTTGCAAAAATTATAGCATCTTCTGATGACTTTTGCGCCATCTAGTACTTTCCAATCGGTGATCTCCTTAGCGTATGTGTCGGGTAGCGTCAAGTTGATTATTTGCTCTCTTATTTTCGTAATCAGTGTCGGCGAGGAGCGAAAATTTTTAATAACCAGGTCAGGCGATAGTATGAGATTCAGAAGGTCATTGCATCTTAGTTTGCATTTGCTTCTGCCTCGCAACATATGATAAGTCTAATCTAATTGGAATCACAGTATTCAACGTGTTCCCCTACTACCTTCAGCGGCGGCGGTACATAGTACCAAATCATAGTGGAAATGAGCTGACGCAGCTCCGTTCGTGTCGTTTGCAGCAATTCAAGTTTAGATGGTGACAGTGAATACGACACAAAAAGATAAATTCTTAATCTTTTCGATCGCTCGTTATAAAGTGTCGTGAGGCTGCTTAAGCTTCCGAAACCATAGATGCGTTTATTCTACACCCATGGTTCCTCTACGGATATTATGTGACGTATTTGTCATTAACAAGGAAGGTCTCCTACTTAGAGGCGCAGTAGGAGGCTTAAAATGTTGAAGGTAATTCGGAGTAAATATGTGTAAATATCGGTGTCACTTTCGCCGATCTGTGTTGTTCTCTGTTGTTGTCTGGACTTTTAGCAACTGCGCCTTCGACTGTACTTGCTATTTCTTTGCGCCTTGAGTTTACCTCACGTCTTCTTCTACTCTTTAGTTAAACCTTCGGTTTCCCGGGCAAGTGTGTGCTAGTGAGGTGGTGGCTGATCAACCCCACATGATGAGATGAGCAGCTCCCATACCCCAAAAGTGGGTATCGTGCCCTTTCCTGTCATGAAAGGTCCTTGCCCTCCAGGCTAGGGGTTGTGATTGCGTTTAACTATCTGCGTACTTAAAAAGCTCACTGTTGCGAAGCAACCAAAAGCCTTGGATAAAGACGGATGAGATATCATCTATCATCTCAGCCGAATGGGCCGATACCATGTCCGGAAGCGAACTAAGGCTAATTGACTTTGCTACGTGACGGAACATCACTGATCACATCAAACCGTCAGTCAAATTGATTTGCTGCGATCGACGCACGACACTCCCCAGTATTATAGTAGGTGCGCGACTAAGTTGTGATTAAAATGCAACTTTATTGCCTTTTCACTTTTTTGTGCCTCTGCTCATATTGTGGCCATTTTTCACGCAGTGCTCGCCTCAATCGCATCAATTGAAGTCGATACCATTCAGCAGTGATGGTTTTGTTGGGCTTCAACAGTTCATAATAAATAACACTGACCTGGTCCCACCAAATACACAGCATAACCTTCGCAGTGTGAATATTCGGCATCACCGGGCAGTCCCGTGACTTTATTCTCTTTGAGTTGCTGTAATGAATCCATTTTTCATCCTCGTCATGATGTGGTAAAGAAAACCCTTCCTTTTTTGCCGCTGGAGCAGTTGTTCACAGACGAAAAAGCGAAGCTCAACGTCCCTTGGCTTCAAACCATAAGGAACCCTTGTTTTTGAATCATTCTCAATGCATTCAATCGCTTGGAAATGGCTTGGCGGGTAACTCCTAATACTGAAGCAAACTCTTCCTGCGTTTGGCATGGATCTTCATCGAGCAATGCCCCCAATTCAGCGTCGTCGAAGGATTTTGGCCTTCCTTGACGCGGACGGTCGTCAACATCGAAATCACCGTCTTTGAAGCGACGGAACCAATCACGGCACGTTGTTTCACTTAGAGCAGCATCTCCGTACACTTTTTGGAGCTCTCGATGCGCTTCAGCCGCCGTTTTCTTCGAACGAAAGAAGAAAATCAACACTTCCTGCAAATGACGATTATTTGGCACAAGATCAGACATTCTCACACAAACAAAAGTATATGACGCCAAAACAAAATCACTAAAGTGTCAAAACGGTTTGTTTACCATATGTGTAAGTTTGGCTAATGACGTTTTGGATATATCAAAATCGACTAGCACTTACTGCTGGAGCCATCTATTAACTTAGTTGCGCACTAACAACTATTGTCCGAACTTTCCGATGGGCGACCATAGACTCAGATCACTACCTCGTCGCAGCCAAGTTATGTGTACGGGTATCTCAAATACCACAACAACGAGGAAAAACTATGAACGGCTGCAATCGCCAGAAATCGCCAGAATCTTTGCCGATCACATATCGCCTCTCGACATGCACTATGCAACCAAAATCAAGTTCTGAAGAGCAGTGGTATCGATACCAAGAGGCCGTGAGAAACACCACAGCTGATGTTCTGGGTTTCATCCAATCACATTTGTAGAATCCTTGGTTTGATGAAGAATTCAGACGGGCACAAGTTGGGAACAAACTCATTTACTATTGTACATAGAGTGACCCGTGAGTTCTACTAACAAAAGAGGAGAAAAGGACATCAGCTTCTCCGGAGGAAAAAGAAAGAGCATGAGAAGCGAGGAAATTGAAAGGTAATACTCTAGGACCAATTTTCGGAAGAAAAGTAAAAAGAATGTTTTAAGGTAAAGTCGGTACTGGGGATATAGAAAAACAACATTTCTGCAGACTGTTAAAGGGCGAGGGAAACTAAAATTCCGCTGTTAGGCAGAATGAACCGTGGTGGACCGTGAAAGTCAAAAAATCCATCAACCCAAAAAAATGGAAGTGAGGATAGCAATATGCAAGCTGAAGAACAACAAAGTGAATAGACGGGACAGCCTACTTGTCCAGCTATATAAGGCTGTGGTAGATAAAGTTTTACTAAATTCTGCTCATTTCGGTTGTATGCTACTCAATTGCTTTCTGAGCCAAAAAACCAGCAGTTGGCGAGAATTTGTCTTGGAGTGACCTTAAATGTGGTATCATTGTTGAAAGAAGTCGAAAGTCGTTGATATTGTAAGACTTTTCTTGATGACAGCATTCACTGTGTTTTCCTTCGTTTGCATCCAGACCCATCATCTGCTCCAATACTTGCACGCAAACTTGACTTGTTTTTTGCCGACAATGTCTATGTCATTCTCATAGGTAAGTAGTTGTACAGACTCTTGAAAACTTATGCTTTTTATGTTGGCTTTCGCGCTTCGCACGAGGGAAGTCCCGTGGAGGTGGATAGCGTTCCCGGGAACACTTTTAGACATCACAGGTTAAGTTCTTGCTAACTCTCATCATGCACTTCTCCCATTTTATCCTGTAGCGCCGGACTAGTTTAGAATCAGGCAAGGAATGATGAGGTGCCATTAGCCTGGCATGCTTTCTTTCAAACATATTTAAGAGACGATTTGGTGTTTGCTCGTCACACGGTCATCTAACGTCGCTTCGAACAGTTTACCAGCTAGGCCTTCAGTACGGGCAGCCTTGTGGGATTAACATTAAGATATGGCTATCCTCAATTCATCGAAATGAGGCTGATGGAATTACCCCCCATCATCGTCCAGGTTATAAATTGTTCGTTTTGTCTTACAGCGAAGGTTTGATTTTCATTCAAATTTTTCTATATCCTTAGCACCTGCTACGAATCTACCACTAAATTCCCTTATTTGCCGTTGCGGGCTTCTGTTTGTAGTTTTTTGACCAGGGCCTACATTTTGATAAACCTTCTAAGCGCCTCTTCTTCCTCAATATTTCTTCCTTTTGAGTGCCGATTTCTTTTTCACTGTATGCATCAGGCGGCATTCATCATTAAACCACTGGTTTCGCAGTAATGGTAGAGCGCAACCTAGCACTTTAGGGTCTCATCTATAAACTGGGCTTCGGGACAAAATGCTTGTGGGTTAAGACATTGAGCGAGGTTAACGGACAGTTGATCGGCAACGGCCCTGACTTCTTCTTGAGATTGCAGCCTTCCGGTGCTGTGCTTCGTCACAGAGTTTCACCTTTTTACAACGTAGTGCTTCCAGTCTATGCTCTGATCAATTTGGTTAGTGGTAGATCGATCAGAAAACGATCGGATCCTTTTATGAATGTTGAGATGTGAGAACCGATTAGCCTGAATTCATTGCTGTGCAACCAAAGATATCCTACATTTGGGTTACAATTTCCGAGGACGATTTTAAAATCATGCTTAGTACATTGAGTATAAGTCTTGTCTATGCGCTCGCATGCGCATATTAGGCTGGCGTTGACTAATTTTGCTTTAGCGCGGATTGTCACGATGCATTCGCTTACGTTCCTAAATCTCAAAACTCCTTGCTTGAGTTTGCCTCTAATGAAAAAGCCGCGTTAAAATATCGAAAATCTTATATTTCTTCATGAGTATGGCTTGTCAATAGTATTATTCGCATTCGAGGCTTTTGATTGTCTCGTAACCGAGGAGTTAACCAACGAGTAACCCCAACCCGAGAGCACGCATAGGGGAACATAGGGGGCTGACTACACTGATGTCAGCTTGAGGTAATGAGATAACCCAATTTGAGTTCTTCCGTCTCTCTACTTCAAAAATTCTAATACCTGGTTCTTTACCCCAGGCCTTGAAAATGTCAAAGTAGTTAGAAAAGTGAATAACCAGATCAGGAGCCTGAACTGTTGTTCCTTTAGTTTGTACAACATTTACTCATGGTTCACGTTTGTAATAAGCACATACTCGTAAGATCTTACACATATAGTTTCCGGAGTCCCTCACAAGAAGGAAAGGCTAGCACTTGTGCCAAACTTTAAACGTCGCGCTACTGACTCAGTCCTCATCCAGACTACCTGCACGAAAGTGTTTAAAACACGTGCTCACCTACGCCTTACGATTTCAATTAAATGAGTTCACTGCCGCTTGTCATCTTATTATTCAATAGTCCCTTTAATTGAATAAGCTTAAAGACACATCCTTTGAGTTCATATTCCAGTTAAATTTTGAAAGCCAATTAGGTAGAATCACCGTTTTCCAGTGTAAAGTTCAAAAACCATCTTGGCGCGTATTTCCAATTAACACACTTTCCTCGTGGAATTCCGTAATCGGCCATTAAAAAAATATTTCCCCCATCCCAGCAGCACTCCTCTGTTTACGTGTAAACGCCGTCGTTGTCGGTAATAACCAGATGGCCCAGTTTCAATAAATTGCCAACCCAGAAAGCCTGGCTACAACACACACAGTCATCAGACGGGATAAGGTTCTTGTTAATTAGATTCTAAAATCATGATATACATCATGGCTGGTGCTTTAATTTCCGCTCTTCAGAGCAAATGGGAAATGACATCTCCATTTGTTTTTATGGAAACACCAACAAATGCAAAAGCAGAGGACACTACGAGTGAATGACTTCAGTTGCTAAGGGATGCATTTAAAAAAAAAAAAAATATCCTTGATGTTGGAAAAAGTTTTTTTTAGGGTCACGACTGAAGCTCAGTGTACCCGAAGGCCGGATGTTTTCCAAATCACTTACACGTGGTAATTGTTTGCATCAGCATGACCCAGGATGAAATGAAGTACAAGGATACTCCTATACAAGGATGCTATTGGGAATATTTCGCGCATCAATAAATTCGATAGTGTGTGTCGGTTAGACTTGTCCTCCATAATTGGGTTAATGGAATTTCCTCGCTCCGGTCTGTCATGGTAGGGTCATTAACATGACGCTGTATCGATAAAAGTTGGTTTTCGAAAACGGTTGCTAAAATTTATCAAAAATGGCTCAACAGTATTCATGGCCTAGCAATTAGGACGATGTTATTCTGATCTAAACTTTGTAGACAATTTAATTTCCCTACCATGATGTAAAAGCTCTAATTAAAAACTGACCTATACATCCGTTTCAAGCTCTTAGATTCAGTTGATAAAGAACTCATTAGACCCAAAATTGCAGTGATAAGAACGTTTTATTGGGTCTATAACACTTCGTGCGGTTTGCTAAGCGATGGCGTAACTTATATTACTCCATTGGAACATGCGTTGGAAAGTTACTGTCATTGTACGTCATTTCAGTATATGTCATTCATTTGAAGCGTAAACAACAATAATTTTTTTTCACTCAAATATGTCGAACTTTGTGCCTGAAAAAGTGTTTTTGCGGGGAGTTCTTCTTCATTACTTTAATATGAAGAAAACTGCTGCCGAAAGTCATCGTATTTTGGTGGAAGTTTATGGTGAACATGCGCTAGTTGAGCGAACGTGCCAAAAGTGGTTTGCACGATTTAAAAGTGGTGATTTTGGCTTGGAAGACGATGCACGTCCTGGGCAGCCAAAAAAGTGTGAAGATGAAGAACTGGAAGCATTACTCCATGAAGATTGTTGCCAAACACAAGAAGAGCTCGCAGAATCTTTGGGTGTCACTCAAGCAGCCATTTCAAAACGTGTAAAAGCAGCTGGGTATATTCAAAAGCAAGGAAATTGGGTTCCACATGAACTCAAGCCGAGAGACGTCGAGAGGCGGTTTTGCATGTCCGAAATGCTGCTGGAACGCCACAAAAGGAAGTAATTTTTGCGTCGGATTGTTACTGGTGATGAAAAATGGATCCATTACGACAACCCCAAGCGCAAAAAATCATATGTGAAACCCGGCCAACCAGCCAAATCAACGGCAAAGCCGAATATCGTGAAGGTAATGCTCTGTATTTGGTGGGATCAGATGGATGTGCTGTACTATGAGCTGCTAAAACCGGGTGAAACCATCAATGGACAACGCTACCGAACACAATTAATCCGTTTGAAGAGAGAGCGAAAAACGCCCGGAATATGCGACCAGACACGAGGCAATAATTTTCCATCATGACAACGCTCGGTGCCACGTTGCTATTCCGGTTACTGTTTGGTACACAGTGGATGGGAAGTCTTACCCCACCCGCCTTATAGCCCAGACCTTGCTCCTTCTGACTACCATTTGTTCCGGTCGATTCAGAACGCCCTCACTGAAATACGGTTCACATCAGAGCAGAATATCAAAAATTGGCTTGATCCATTCTTGGCTGCCACGCCGGCGCAGTTCTTTTGGGATGGGATCCACAAATTGCCAGAAAGATGGGAAAAAGTCATAGCTTCAGATGGGCAATACTTTGAATAATACTATTGTACATGTTTTTCTTAAATAAATGTTAAAATTTTGAAAAAAAAAAAACGAATTAAGTTATATACCCAATATATAGTTCCAGACACTTGCACATCACGGTAGAACTTTGTCTGCTATGTCGAAAAGACTAATGCTTCTGCAGTCAAAGCATCTCAGGGGTCTTTAGTTTCTGAGAACCAGCTTAATGACGGTTGAAATTCCACTCATGCAATGAGACAGATGAGGCAGCGCTTATACTTTTGAATAGCGCGGTATTAGTCCCGTCTACCTCCTCATCCATAAAGGTCCTTTTCATTACTAGCCTGGCTAGTCTGACATTGCACTGCATGTCAAATTACAACTGTGACCGTCAACGAAGGCAGCCTTATTTTTGACCGTCGGCATAGTACAATAGAAATGGGCTCTCTGTAGAGACCTGAGCGGCTTTTGTCACTAGAAACAGGTCCGATTAAATTCCATCCTTGGTCTAATCCTTTTGTGAGAGGCAGACAGCCACTCTCTACTGCTACTCGTGCTACTCTCACGAAAAGAACTCACTGACATTTTTGGACATATTGCTACTGCGCTCTTTGGGGGTTGGTTAGATTCGTGGATCTCAAAGCGATTCTATCCTATAGAGGCCACTCTATTTTCGATCATCTCGTTAGTGTGGCTGAGAGTTTGCTGATCTTGCTACATTTTTCTGAGTCAAATATTATTTTTTCGAGACTTTTCTCGAATCTCGACTGAATTTTGAGCTTTTATTGCTTTTTGGACCAAATTTTTCGGCGACCTTCGCTGAACCTGGTAAAACTAGCTGCTTCAGCCTAAAACTGGGCCACCCTCGGTTTCGGATTGTGAAGACGTCAGCGAATAGACGTACTTCTCGTTAGGCCCAATATTTTTACACCCAGTGACACTCAAATCCTTGCCATTTCCGTCGCTCTCAATTGTGCCATCTTGGCATCGTTGCCACTGATTTTCGCGGTTTGTTGCGATTGCAGACTTTCAACGTTTAGCCTCCTTACAGTATTTATCCGTTGACCTTTGACGTATTCTTACCTTGTTTGTAACTTGGCAGTGGTCCGAGTCAGCATTGAGCACACGGAATATAATACAGGAGATATTCCTTGAGTCGATCGTAACGTGACCAATTTCGTTGAAGAAGCTATGTGCTAGCTGCTGGTCCATGTGTTAGTGGTCTATGTTTTCTAACTGTGCTACCAACGATTTTCACTTTCCTATTTTAGCGCAGAATTCATCAAAATGGTATAAACGCCATACTTAGGGCATTGTCCGTAAGACTTGTTGGGAATCGTTTATTTGTCTATTTCTTCCGGGAGGTGGGATATCGGACTGGTTTTCATGAATTAAATGTGAACCGTTACAATATCTTCTCTTACGAGCCGTAAGCTCAAGACTTCTGGCACGCACCCAAATAGGAACTGCTGTAGAATATGTCGTAGTCTCGCTTACTTGGCGATAGGTCTAGGTCTAGGGCCTGCTCCAATTTTTCGATTGCACATGTGCAAATTACAGGGTCGTCAACAGTAAGTCCATGCTTATACGAAACTTCTGATTGCTCGAAATAGTAGGGTTTTTACGTGGCCGTGTAGCTAATCCCACGCACAACTCTTCATCTGGAAGTCTCTTGAGTAGAATATTTCCGAATATTTCGGGGATATTCGGACTGTCCTTGACCCATTAAAGGCATTGGCCAATACCTCTACTTTTGCAGCCTGATTATTTTGAAATAACTCGTATAAGTAGTTTGCCATGCTGACTGCTAACGCCAGGGTTGATTCAGTTACTCAAATTCATCCTCTTTCACCCATTTCTGACCAACACTCATGCTTAAAAGTTTGCACGCCGGTTGGACGTGCCATATATCTGAACAATAAGAACAATTTATACGAGATCAAAGAAACCATGATTTACGCTTTTAAAAATCTTTTTAAATTTGACGAAAAGATCAATATAAGCAAGGGGACATATCGGTCTCCGGATCATGAAACGCTAAATCCAATCAATCATTTTGCGATAGACATAAGGCGTGCTTCCAGTATTCTGGACGTCCGAACATTCCAGGCAGCCAAAATTGAATGCGGATTTTCCAAGCTATGACTGTGAGAACATATAACGTAGAAAAGCTGCAATCGCAAGAGACTGCCAGAATCTTCGCCCAACGCGTGTACCGAAATCTCTCAACAACACAAATGCTGCCAGCATTAAAACTCAAGAAACCAGTGGGAACGCTGCCAGCATGCCATCAGAGACGCCGCACCCCATATGCTGAGTTTCACCCGACCTCCGCCAAGAATGCCCTGCAGTTAAACAAAAAGCAAGCAAAGTGGCCCTGCAACCAAAAACGAGGGCTGCTCGTGAGATCTGCGAGCAGAAGAGATGGATGGAACAGCGACTCCTCCAGAAGCAGAAAAAAGAGCACGAGAAGCGCGCGATCGAATTTATTGAGAGGTTCAACTCCAGGAATAACGTAAGGAACTGTTACCAAGAGGTAAAAATAATGTGTCAAGGTAAAAAGAACCGTACAGAAGTCTGTATTAAAAAGAAAATCAGTCGGTACTGGCAACATGAGAACACTTTTTCTGCAAACTATATAACGGCGAAGAAGCCCAACGTGCTGCCGTCAGGTAGAATAAATCATTCAATTTCAACGATTATAGCCAAAACTTCCATCGACCTGACCAGAACGAACTAAGAATAGCAATATGTAAGCTAAAATCCGACACATCCCCTGGACCTGACGGTTTACCGGCCGAGGTATTCAAAACTGCTGGAAATGACCTTGTGGAGAGCATGGACCCATGTCTCAAATCTGGCCAAAAGAGTTCATGCCTGATGAATGGGATCCCAGCACCGTATGTCCAATCTACAAAAAAGGAGATATCCTCAACTGCGCCAGCTATAGATGTATAAGTCTCCTCTCCTTTGGATACAGGATCTTATCTGCTATATTGTGTCACCGTCTGAAACCCTTTCCCAACAACCTAACTGGTCCCTATCAGTGCGGTTTCAGACCAGGAAAATCAGACAATCGAAAATCAACTCAAGAAGTCCAAATCGATATCCGCTGTCTTTTCATCAATTTTAAGGCCCCATATGACAACATACAGATATAGAGGCGAGCTATATACAACCATATTTAGTTGCGGTACCCATATCTAGTGAGAATCCTGCTCCGCAAAGGTCGGTAACGACTTAGCCGACAGGCACAATCTTTCAAGAGTCCGTGCAACTAATGGCTTACGACGATGATATCGACGTAATTGGGAGAACTCAGTGAGATGGCACCGCTGGTATTAAAACGAAGGCTGCCAAAATTGGTTTAGCAGGCAAAACCAAGTATGCAAGACACACAACATCGACGATTTGGATAGCACGTCGCAATCGACAGCTACAATTTCGAGGTAGCATTGCTAGATTCTGCCAAAAACTTCTCGGCAAATGTAAAATGAAAAATCACTCTTGCTTATCGCTGTTTCTTTAGGCTAAGAAGACAATTAAGTAGTAAGGCCATATCCCGAAAAAAAGACTAAAGAGACCCTATATAAGATCTTGATCATCCCAGCGTTACCATCCTTAGTCGTTTTGAGAGAAAAATCCTTCGAAAAATATTCGATCTCGTTTACGTTGACGAGCTTTGTAGGAGTAGATTCAAAAACGAACTGTATGAACTGTACAGTGACATCGACCGGGTTAAAAAACTGCGCATCAGTCACCTGAAATGGATAGGATATATAGAGCGAATGGACGTCAATGCTCCGGCCCACAGAATCTTCGAATCTAACCCATTGTACTTACAAGGCAGTAGAGGAAGACCCCACTTTTGGGGGTGAACACAAGTACGGGTAACCAGATAGCAATGATAGTTTTTCCACTTGTTATGTTTCAGCAGCTGTCAAAGTTACTACTGACATCGAGCTGTCAAAATATTAAGTAAGGTTTGCCATTTCATCATTCAACGTTTTACACTTGCCGAACGTGCGGAAATTATTCAAAAATTTTATCGAAATTCCGGCTCAGTTGTAAATACGCAACGTGAATTTCGTCGTGAGGTCGGTCGTCATTATGGCTTCAGTGTGTAGGCACCGCAAAAAAGTTTGAGCACACGCTTTTGGATCTTAAGCCACGAGATTGGTGCGAAATGAAGAAAACATAGCCGCTGTACCGGCCATATCGAAGAAGACCCAGAAATGTCGGTTCGGCGCCGATCAGCTGAATTGAGCATCGCCAGACAGTCACACCGGCTTATTATGCGGTTGGATTTGGGCATACATCCGTATAATATCGTGCTGACACAAGAATTGAAGCCGGACGACCATAGACAACGCCGTGAGTTCGATAATTGGGTGCTGGAAATGTTGGCCGGATACCCGGATTTCGGCCAAAAAATCATCTTCTCGGACGAGGCCCATTTTTGGCTCAGCGGCTATGTCAACAAGCAAAATTGACGTTATTGGAGCGAATACAACCCAGATGTGTTTGACGAAGTATCAATGCATCCACAAAGATTGACTGTTTGGTACGGTTTATGGCATGGCGGCATTATCGGACCAATGTTTTTCGAAATGAGGAAGGAAACACCGTTACCGTCAATGGTCTCAGGTATAGAGCGATGTTAACCGACTTTCTATGGTCAGAGCTTGACAACATCGATATATCCGAACTGTGGTTCCAACAAGACGGGGATACTTGCCATACAAGCGACGCAACGCTCGAAGTTATGAAGAAGAAATTTGGCGGCTGGGCCATCATACGGCGAGACTTCATCAATTGGCCGCCGCAATCATGCGATTTGACACCACCAATATTCGACACGCAATTGCCGGAATAACGCCGCACATGTTGAACCGAGTCATCAAAAATTGGACCGACCGCTTGAAGCACTGCCAGCGAAGCCGAGGCGGCCATTTGAATGATGTACTATTCCACACATAATGGAATGAACGTAGCTTCATGTAGCCAGAACCAATTTTATATCTCACACCTTTGTTGTTTTATTTAAGTTTTTTTCCTACTTCTTATCTGGTCGCCCTTTAGAAGGGGACCTCAACCGAGTTGGAGTACGCAGGAGGCAATAAGCAAAAGACCGGATTAACTGGGGAGGCTAATTAGTTGAGGCCCAGGTGCACCCTGAACTGTAGCGCCACCTAAGTGAATAAGTAAGTAATTGATCGCAATAGTATAGGCAGTCCCCGATAGGGTGTCTGTTAGCATAATTTCGGTAATTGTATCTTAATGATTCCGATTTCAATGTGTACTCGGAAAAACGCGTATAAACATTTTGTTTCTGTTCAACTTTTCGTAAGTGAATACTACCTTGATCAAAAAGTTCCCGCACCACACCACCGTGTGGGGCTCCCATTGTTCCGATTTGAATTCTGTTTTTTTTTTGTTAAGTTGGTAAATCTGTGACATTCCCTCTAAATCTTAGCGTCATAGCTTGACATTTGCAAAAGTTACGTAGCCAAGAGTACATCTATCTCTGTGTGTGTTGGCGATGTTTTACAATTTTAGAAACAGATTTACATTTGCAACAACGAACTTGTACGAGTATTAAATTTTGCGTAAAAAACTGACTTAATGGTGCGCGAACATTGGAAATGTTGGAAAAGTGTTCCGGCAACGATTCTCTAAAGAAAACTGTCGTTTACCAGTGGCACGAGCGGTTCAAAAGTGGTCGTGAATCAATCGAAGATGATGAACGCAGTGGCAGACCATCGACATCGAAAACCGACGATGAAGTACGAGTAAAAGAAATGTTGGTCAATAACCGCAAATTAACCATCAGAGAGATAGCGGAGGACTTGAACACTGCCTATGGATCCGTCCAAGACATTTTGGTTAATGATTTGGGTTTCCGTCGTGTAGCAGCAAAGGTTGTGCCAAAAGACCTCAATCTCATGCAAAAAAAAGACCGTGTTGACGTCGCAAAAGAGATGATTTGCGAGGCTGAGTCCGATCCCACATTCATCAAAAGGATCATTACTGGAGACGAGACGTGGGCTTATGAGTACGACACGCAATCCAAACATCAGGCAAGTGAATGGCGTTCACCAAATGAGCCGAGACCAAAAAAAACCACGTCGTTTTCAGTCAAAAAAGAATGCAATGCTCACGGTTTCCTTGGATTACAACGGTGTAGTTCATCATGAATTTTTGCCAGAAGGCCAGACAGCAAACAAAGAGCATTACTCGTATTTGGGCGTTATGAGACGTTTGTGTGAAGCAATTCGCCGAAAGAGACCAGAATTGTGGGCAGTAAACTTGTGGATTTTGCACCATGATAATGCACCGTCGCACAGTGTGACAATTCGCTCATTTAGCGGGATTAAATTAATAGCGCTTAGATTTAAATGTTTTTGTGAAATGTTTTTTTATTACTTTTATGAGAATTGTTTATAGAATGAAATGTAATAAATTTTGTAAACATATCTATAACAGTTGTGATGAAAAAAAACATACAACAGCCAATAATTTGCATTTTATTACTCAGTTGGTATATTTAACAATTGTAGAACTTCGTGTTCAATTAATATTTTTTTTGTTTTTGGAATGCATCGAAGACTTACCAAAAATGAATCTGAGAATACTAGCAACCTATTAAGAAGGTCAGTATTCGTATCCACTCGCGAGGTTTTTCTGGTAAACAGCTCCCTAAATTTTCGATTTTCCTTGTTTCTAACTTCTTGAGCTTCCTCTGAAAGTTGTCCAATTGGAAGTATAGAAGTAGAAATTATTTGTTTCCCATGAAATAATACCTTATGTACACTTACTGGCATACAAAACCAGCCATACTTTCTGATATATAGCTCTCTCGTTTCTCTTGCACATGTTTCGAAGGCATCTATGTCAATTGGAAACCTAGACCCAATCGCTTCTAAAATTATGTGAAATTTTTTGATAATTTCCTGATATATCCCTGTTATTCAGCAGTTTTTTCCTCATCTCTGAAAAATCTTCTGGCCGTGTTTCCATCATTCGTATTGCCTGACTGTTGAGTTGGCATATCAACCAATAACCCTGTTTCCGCTCTAAATCTATCCTGAATCAACTTTTTTCTTGCTTTAACCTTTTCTTATAGGTGATAAAGAAGTACATATTTTGCCGTCGATCATGGTACTCGTAAGTAAGAAAATTGGTTTTATTTGGATATGAAAGCTGTCAATATTTATCTTAACTGGCTGTAACATTTTAATTTGTTCTTGTACTTATTGAATTTACTTCCAACTTGATCAATTCTGTCGTTTCTTTTGCAAAGTTGAATTTAATAGGCCGGCAGTATCTTGTGGATGATGGAGCTGGATTTTGAAAAATCACTTTTTTATTTTCTTCCTGTAAGAAATATAGTCGGATTGGCACCATGGAAATACTAAAGAGGTTTTTATCGAAATGATGACCTGATGAAAATATTTGTTTGTATTGTTTTTGTTCAGCACCATCGCAACCCCATTTTATGAGCAGGAACAATTCTTTAAGCCCAGTTTTAAAATCCGAAACAGAATCTAAAACATCTTTTTGAGCAAAGCATAAACGTTCAATGCTATCATTTACCAAGCTTTGTAAGCCGCATTCAGCAGAAGACTCACTCACAGTTCTGCTATCGGGATAGCATTTTGCCTTAGCCTCTTTAATTTTGTGGTACGAAGGTAGTAGATTTGGAACATTTATATTAATTTTTTGACGTATTATATCGTACTGATGAGTAGATAGCTGTGCGTCTGTTATCATTGCTAATGCATCATCTGCAGATATTGGCAAAAAGTCAGATGTATGTGTTTCCAGTGTTTTCTTTACAATTGAACATTAGGTATAAATGATAAAATTTATAAGAAAAAGAAAAATTGACTTAAGCAAAAAACTAACCTCTTTTTGGAGAATTGCTTAACTGCAATAGCAGTATTTCTCTTTCCAGCGTTCCTAAGGTTTATGTCATTCGAAGTTCTGATTTCTTCAGCGCTAAATGAATCTAGAAGTGTTTGTACTTTTCTCTTCTTGGTCTTCTCACAGCACTCTTCGAAGCTTTTCCTTGGTCTTCCTAATACCATGGTGCCAAGAGATGAAGAGGGAATTCCATTTAAAACAGTTTGTGATACTGTTAAAGTTTCATTTAACCAGGCACAATTATTGCTTTCGAAGCGTTCTCTATGGCGACCATTTTTGGCCATGTTTTCGTCAAATCTCCAACATAAATTTTTCAAGGTTGCCTTTAGTGACTTAATCCATTACGAAAGCAAATACAGCATAGAAACGCTTAATTTTGATTTTGGAAATCCAAACATCAAAAATTTGTTTTTTCGTAATTTCGGTTGCCATCCTAAGATACGAAAAATTTAGTATGGGTGTCGCACCTGTGCACAAAAAGTCAAAACACTTTTTGGTTCCACATATATAAGGCTTTAAAACAAAAGTGGTCTTAACCTTGAAAAACACTGAACAATTACACTTTTGGTCTAATCAACACATAAAACACATAATTTATCACAAATTTTTAACACTCAAGCACCCCTAATTTTTACGAAAACACTTTTTATCCCAAAACAACTTACCTTAATATTCAACAATATTATATTTATTAAAAAAAAATTAAACTTTTACTTAAAGCCACGCGAACCACTTGAAAAAAAAAACTTTACCGCTTGCTCTTAAAGCTGACCTTATGAATAATTGTACACAACTTGATCTTCGATGTCATTTTTTGTTGTTGCGCATGCTTTTAACAAAAATTTTTTTTTTGTAGTCATTCAGTGGGAGGTTTTAGCTTTAAGAGAAACCGTTTTTTGTTTACATTTGTGCATGTCGATTTTTGAATTAAATCCCGCTAAATGTGCGAACTGTCACACTGTGCGTCGCACAGTGCCATCATTATTCGCAATTTTTTGACGAAAAATGCAACAAATATCATCCAACAGCCACCGAATTTACCTGATTTGGCTCCCTGTGAATTTTTTCCGTTCGATTGAGTTAAATAACCACTACGGGGAACGCGTTTCAGCAGCCGAGAGGAAGTAATGGAAAAATTGCAGGAAGCGCTGATGGACATACCGAAAACCGAATATAAAAAACGTTTCGAGGATTGGATCAAGCGTTCCGAATTAAATTCCAATAAATTCCGAAAATTTTTTGATCAAGGTGGTATGACTTCCGAACTGACATGTTTGGAACAGATCGGCGAAATTGCCCTCAATGTTATCCATATGTAGTATTGCCGGGAACAAGGGTGCTCTCATCGGAAATAAGGTCGAGTATAAGGATTATTGTGAATATTTTATACTTACCCTGAAGTTTCCTTACTTTCACGCGGTAGCTTCGAGGTCCCTTTGCTGGTAAGGCTAGCGCAATTCGATTTTTAATTGAGAAACGTTTTTTAACCCATCCGGTGATCTTCCAAAGATATTTGAACTCTACTTGTTTAAGTAGACGGACGTCGTATTGTTGATGCTGCTGTAGTGTGTCTTGAAATTCATCACAATTTAGTCTGGCTGCCTAATATTGCTGATACAGTAGGAAGTTCTATAGGAGCTGACGAGATGACGGTTGTGCACTTTTCGGGCATCCTCAAACAGCATACTTTAGATGACTAGGCTGTTGACTTTGCAGACGCCTGTCCATCGTTCGCCTAAAGCATCTGTTTGAACTACTCGGAAGGCATGTACTCGAATGACGCGCTTGATCCTGATGTACATATAGAACTGCTAGACGTAAAGTTGTCGATGCGCCGTCTGGCCTCTTCTCTTTTTTCCCTTAAAGTATTTGCAGTTTGAAGGTGCTTTTGACTGTACATCAAGTATCACACCAGCATAATAATTTCAGAATATGAAACTCCCTTGTGAAATTGGAATAAAGGCAAGCCCATCATATTTATGACTATTTTTCAAAGCAGAGTTTTAAAGTCGTGGGCTATAGAAATATGAATCGGTCTGCATCCAATTATTTTATCTTACTCAGCTCTGTTACGTCTTTTTCAATACTGTGCTTCAGTTTATAGGAATTTTCATTCTCGAGCTCCCCTCGCACATCGTTTAAAATCGTCTTCATATTGCAGAGTACATATTTGCATTCGAGCCTTGTTGTAGCGAGATGTACAAATACTGACCTTCCAATCATTATTTTCTATTTCAACTCTACGTATAGCAAACAAATTTAAACAAATTTAAACATTGCTTGTTATGAATGTACGAGTACGAGTATTTATGGATCAACCATAGCAGTTTAATTGAAAGGCCCTTCTGTTGTTCAATTTGGATGCATGCAATTATGACTGCAGAGCAGCTGTTGTATCCGCACGTTGCTAATTTTAAATATCTGCAAGCCATGCGCAGTTCAAGATGCCGCATAAAACGATGTGTTAACTCCATAAGTATCTGAAACAATTCAAATAGATTCCACAATGTTGCAGCAACATTCTTTGGCAAACAATTGTTTTCCTCTCTATTGTACCGAGAACTGCGAATCAGCTGAGACTGGTTTGCTTTTATTTTTTGAATGAATTCTTTTAGTTTCCTTTTATGCCGTGATTCACACATTATTTTGGTTTTGGCTTAGAACTATTTTCTGCTCACATATGGTGGATTCATATTATTTTTAGGACGGATAGTCATTGGTAAATTTTTAAATTTTATTTTTAGGGATTTTGGCATTAAAATAGAGAAGACGACAATCGAATGGTTAGTGAAAGGCTTGCTTTGTGCTCGTATATTACCTCATATTCGTTGTCAAATAGGGAAAAAGATGGCCCGTCTTGTCTACTGAGTTAGAGTGTTTAAGTTTTTTTAAAAAAATCTGAATAGGTTATGTACGAGTATATTCCTATAATGAGGATATTTTGACCTCTGAATGGACCTTTTTCATTTATAGTGACTATGTTCTGCACCGACATTTTTATGTCGTGCTACATCAGTATAAGATCTCGTTAGTGCAGGAACTGAGGCCAAGTGACCATGGCTATCGACGGGAGTTCGTAGATTGGGTTTTGGGCAGCTTGAAATCGACCGTTTTTTTGCCGAAAAATCGTAACAAGTGACGGGGCACACTTTTAGCCCCCCATGAAAGTATTGACTTACTGAGGTTTCGATTCAGTGGCATTATATCGCGAAAAAAGACAGTGAGTTGGCCGCCGAGGACGTTTGTCTTTACTTTACTTATTAGTATAAATAATAACTGAAAGTAAGATCAGGAATGCGAAAAATCCGTATAATTCAAATATAAAGGCAATTGGGCAATGTAAAAAAGGCTGAATACTTGGGATCGCCAGAAACAGAAGAGTCGTTCTCGCTTGGCATACCTTCAAAATCGTCTTTCCTGACAATGGATATCTAGCTCATTTCTACGTGTAACAAATAAAGAAGGTATCGAGGAGTTTTTATATACGGGGCTGGGTAAATACAGATCCAATACCTATTCCAGGACTGAAAACGCAAGTTTTTCCAATTTTTTTTATTATTCCACAACGTAATTACCTGCCATTTTTAAGCCATCTAAAAAAATACAAACTTTTCAAAATAGGCTTCTGTATCGCCGACGACCTCCTCGTTCGAGTTGCACTTTTTTCGTGGGAGGTGTGTTATTACGTTGGGGGAGCAGAACAAAAATATCAGGAAACCCAAGTATGGTGGGTGCGGTAGCAATTCGTATGGTAATTCATACAATTTGGCCACAGCGATTCCGAAAGAGTTAGCTGGTTAGTGGAACTGTGGTCATGGTGTAACAGCCCCTTTTTCTTTGGCAAATGTATCCGCAATTTGACATCATCAATATCTTATCAAATCAGTCCAATAACTCACTGTAGTACTGCCCTGTGACCCTGGTTCCATTCTTCAAAAAGTCCATGAAGGTTTTTCCCTTCGAATCGCAAAAAATCGTAGCCATGACCTTTTTAGCTGAGGGGGCCGAATTTGCCTCCTTCGGGGTAGATTCACCTGGTTGCTTGATCTCTGGCGTGTAGTAATGGATCCAGGTTTCATCAGAGGTCACGACTCACTCAAAAAAGTTCATCTCGATCGGCTCTGTTTTACGCACTTGGTGTACTTTTGAAAATGGGGAAAAATCAGGAGTATTTTTGGGATATTGTGCTTTTTTATTTTCGGAAAGGAAACAACACTGCGCAAGCACATAGGAAGATTTGCGATGTGCATGGAGATAACTCTGTCAGCGCCTGAACTGCTCATGCGTGGTTCCGGCGTTTTGATGGTGGTGATTTCACATGCTCTGACTTGTCCCGGTCTGGACGATTGGTTGAGATTGATGCGGACCAAATTAAAGCTATGCGAACTGCAATACGTACGGATGTCGTATGATACTGGGGGATTGAAAAGTGCATTCGTTATAATGTGGAACAGAAAAGATCATAGAGCATAGGTGGACCTCATTCAACCATTCCAAAAGCTGGTCTCCACCCTGAGAATGTTATGCTCTCTATTTGGTGGGATTGGATGGGATCATCATGAGCTTCTTCCGCATAACCAAACCCTTGATTCCGATAAGTACTACTCTCAGTTAGGTAGACTGAAGGATGCAATCAGCGAAAAACACCCGGAACTGGTTAATCAGAGGAGTATCGTGTTCCATCAAGGCAACCCTAGACAGCGTGTCACTTTGGAGATCCGGCAAAAGTTAGTGCAGTTTGGATGGGATGTTTTACCCCACCCGCCGACCGTACTCACTTGATCTTGTGCCTTCTGATTTCTGTTTATTTCGGTTCCTGCAGAACTCACTTAATTGAAAAAATCTCGTCTTGCTGGAAGCCTGTAAAATCCACTTAAAACAATTCCTCGCCCAGAAAAATCAAACTTCTATGAAAGGGGCACTACGAAATTGCCCGAAACGTTGCAGTTTTAATTAAATGAATGAAAGACTAAAGTTTTTCCTAATAACAAATATTAAATATCTAATTGCAGCTTTCATCTTAATGAACGTGCACTGTCTGAAAAGAAGTAAGCAACACTCTATTCTTTTATTTCTTGCTATTTGGGGTTCATTTTTCAAACATTTTTGGCTTTACCTCGGCTTTAACTCAACAAATGTTGGTTTTTAAAGGCCCCGATGCCTGATAATTATTGGCGTGCATACGACTTTTCATGTGCCCAAAGAAATGTCTAGGGGGGTTAAATCGCTTGATCTTCGCAGCCAATTAATGTCGATAAAACATAAGAAGATGGTCCCATCAAAGTTTTCATGCAACAATTCCGCTGTGTTGTTCGGTTTACCATGTGACACCATCCTGTTGGAACCTCATATATGTACTTCAATCGATTACGTTTTAAAAATAATTAGCTAGCCGGCATCTTTAACACCGGTGCCCTTACCCAGTTGAATGTTTGACCTTCGTTTTGTCTAAAATAGTAAGAGCCGATGACACCTCCTGTTACAATGTACATTGTACACCTAACAGCTACTTGTGTATATGTGGCCTTTTCTGAATCTTTTAGGAATACTTATCTGCTCAAATCGCTCAGTTGCTGCTCCTGCTCGTCGCGAGAAATCATAGTGCAAGTGGTTACAACACGTGTGAGCACATATGTTGACGAGCTGATATGCGTCTCAGAAGTCATAATAAGAAGCCCAGCTGGAAAAAAAGCAAGGCGCATAGTGAGTAGGACATATTGGTATTAACCCAGGCCTCACAAGTCTATGCAAATGAGGAGCAAAATTGTGATGGAAATAGCAAAAGCCTTGGATAAGATTGGAGCGACTGTTGATGATCTATGCAAGCATGTGAGGTCTCTTAGAAGATCTGGTGTTCCCGAAGAATTAATGACGCTATATAAGGTCTATAGGGTAGATGTGCCACCATCCATTTAGGTATTGAAACCTTCACTACGGCGAGTGTAATCGCACATAGCGCATATTTGAATGGAGATTTGCCACTGGAAGCAAACATCAGATTCATATGCGCGCATGCCACAACAGCGGAAAAAGACGACGATAGCAAGGCAGACATTCACGAACTCTTACAGAGAACATACTCGTATGATCAGTGCCCCAAATATGGTATAAGGTAAACATTTTACTGGGCTAGCTTAATTCCAGAGTAGAAAAAAAAAGCAATGACGAACAGAGGCTGAAAAACTTTTTAGGTGGGCGGAACATCATCGTGGCTGGCACGTGTTTCCCCCATTGAGCAATCATAATGCGATAGACGCAAGAAAAGCGCTTAGTATTCTACAGGTCTATACATTCCGACGCTTTAAAATTATTTCAGATCACTACATAGTAGTAGCCAAGGTACGAATGCGGATATCAGAGCCAACAGGGCTCCTGGAAGATACCATCTGAAAGTTTGACGTCTGGCAGTTACATTACATTAATCTTGCTTCCCCAGCATCAAGTGCGATGGAACGGTGGAAATTCTGCAAAGAAGCCATCAAATTGTCACCTCTGATGTGATAAGTTTCACAAAGCGATCATAAACAAAAAAGTCATGGTTCAATGACGTATGGCGGCGGCCCTCTTAGCTAAACAAGAGTCACAACGTGCAACTCACATAAGGGCCGTTACTGAGTTGAGAGTTGCTTTTGATACGTACCAGGGGAGGAGAAAAACTGAACACGAACTTCCCTGACCGAAAAATTAGGATTTCGAGAAGGCAAACTTTTTGATGCTACAGTGTTTTATTCAGTGACATCATTAAGATCGCGCTTGAAAGAATTGTGCGTATCTATTTAGCCAGTACCCCAGGCATACTATTGCAAAAATTTGTTCAACTTCTAGCATAGGCAGACAACATTGACATGCTAGGGAGAAACCAGCCAAATCAGTCAGTGCGGCATTTGTGAGTTTTGAGGCAGTTAGCCGTCAATGAAAGCATAACAAAATTTATAAAACGTCAATCTACACCGATGCCTTGGGCAGAACCTAACAATAGACAACTATAATTTTGAGATGGTAAAAGGCGCCAAGATGTCCTAGGGAAATTCAGTGATGACAAAAGCGAGATGGGAAGATAATCGAGCAGCAAAGCTCTGTCTTAAGCAACAAAGAAGACGGTATACAAGGCCCTCATTATCTTGTAGTAATACTGGATGTTCAGGTTCCAACTCACTAAGGAACCTTTAAATGCACTAAGTGCACATCCTTTGCAAGGAGTGTGGCCAATCGGCACCAGGACGTTGCCAACCATTCAGGAACAATAAACTGCTGTGAACAAGATTGTTAGTTCCCGACGAGAAGGCATTTTTGAATGAAGGCAAGGAAAACATATGAGGTCCAGAGATTTATGGTGGAATAAAAACTGCTAAGGAGTAATCTTGCATCGTACGTCATTAGAAATGAAACTTTATCAATGCGATAACTGAATAGGTTTGACAGTAAAATCATTAAATTACAGGTATTCACAGCTTTTGCCAACACCCAGTGAAAGCCTCTCTAGTTTACTGGTTTCTGAAAAGAACCAACTCAGGAGATGAAGCGAATGGCCGAGTATTCGCCAGCAATGAGCAACCAAGTCAGGATGATCTTCATGAAGTAAATTTTTCACATATTCCTACTTCCGCTCCCACCAAAGGCGAGATCTATAGGACTTGATAGTATTGCAGTGTGCCCACCACATTCACACACGGCTGAACTTCATAGAAAAGAGTGGATGAAATATCGAGCTCCATAGAACCTGTTGGATGTCGATGTTGCTGTATGTATTCCATAGAATTGTGGATCTCTACTGACAACTAGCGTAGAGCGAGGCAGGGTCGTTGAGCTGAATATTAACTTTGTCGACACTAAAAATATTAGCCTTAACCTCACTTGTAAGCATCCCAGGACAGCCGGGAGCGAGTGAAATTATGTCCAATACCTTGGTCTCTGATCAGCATGGGATTGAACTAAATATAGCCAACCGATTAAACAAAGCAATGCCTGCAATCGGTATGCTGTCCAAAATATGGACGAGCATCGTATCAGTGCATAATTAAGCTACGGTTGTTCCTATCAAATCATGCGTCTATGCGCCTATATGGGTGCATTACAAAGAGGTATAAACGAAATATCTGTAGGCCAAACCGTATTCCCGACTCGGTTCTAAGATTCAGAATTCTACGACTTTACAATACAAAGATGATTAAGGTGTCGGTAGATTCCACGAATAGGCCACACTCTGGGATAGAACTTTTAGAAAAGAATGACATTGGTACAGCTAAGACAGATCTCTAGAGACCTTATGGGGTGGCACGTAGTCTAGGTGGTATCGTTATCCAGAAGAAAACACAGGATGTAAGTAAAAAGATCAGTTTTCAATTGATCAATTGATTCCACTGACATCTGAATACAATAACATGAAAATCTGACTTCCCATATTCACAAATAAAATTTGTTGAGCTATACTATAGCCGAATTCCCCCTAAAACATTCTTGACACTACCCTCATAACTGTTCCTTTCAAAACCAAAATATGTAGAATCGCGGGTACGTGGACATGAAAAGTACTGGCCAAAGCATGGAACCCTGTCGAATTCCAAAATTTCTTTGAAAAAAATTGTTAAAAGTATTTTATGAGGGACATGTTCTGAAAATAAACTACGTACAAAACAAACTGAACGTGAACTGCGAACAAGCTAAATTCTAATTCTACCTTCCAGGACCACTATCCTAGACTTTTCAGCAACCTTACTCGTAAGTGCGACACAGTTTCGAAAATAAATGAAAA